>FIZR01006991.1:0-69330 GCA_900060175.1 Ferrisia virgata
AATGATGTCAAACTGTTGATGGTCCACAAATAACATCTCTAATTTTCCTCAACATGTCAACTTAAAATCATAAAATCAATCCTTCATAAAATAAGCCCGCTGATTTCATTCTAAACCATAAAAATCTGTCCACTGATATCAGTCTAGTAATGATGTCAAACTGTTGATGGTCCACAAATAACATCTCTAATTTTCCTCAACATATCAACTTAAAATCATAAAATTAATCCTCCATAAAATAAGTCTACTGATGTCATTCCAGGCCATAAAAATCAATCCACTGATATCAGTCTAGTAATGATGTCAAACTGTTGATGGTCCATTAAAAGCATCTCTAATTTTCCTCAACATTTCAACTTAAAATCATAAAATCAATCCTTCATAAAATAGGTCCACTGATGTCATTCCAGGCCATAAAAATCTGTCCACTGATTGCAATCTAATGATGACGTCAAGCTGTTGACGATTTTTCCAGAACGCGCTATTAAACAGCTTTTGATGTTAATATTTGACATGGTCAAAAATGATCTTAGTGACCTTGCAGGATTCCACAACGGATTTAGTTGATATTCCCCCCTCACCCGCTACAGGCCGATAGTCCACAACAGCCTGATTTTATTTGACAATATGACGTAGAAAATAAGGCTAAAAAGCTTTGAGTTCAACTCATCGTTTATTTTATCACCCGCCCACATATCCACTACACTAAAATAAAAATAAAAAAAAATACATTCAAGAGCTTGATCATTCCGGGAAAAAAAATTTTCAATTTAGTATCGGAATTACAGGATATTTGACGCATTCGCTTAGTGAACGTTATCGAGCCCTACGTACTTGTATTTTCGCTTCGCTTTTTTTCTCTCTCACTGTTTCGGTCTCGAGCACTTGAAATTCCGAGGAGCAAATATGGGATTCGAAGTTTCGGGCAAGTAAAAAAAAAAAAAAAAAAGAGAGAGCCGGCTCCGCCATCGTTGAACCGCAAAGTTGGGAGAAATTTACGCGGGTGGCGGCCGTTGGGCTATTTGAGAGCGAATTTTACGCGTAATTAATTTCGCCTCCATGCTTTCGCCCTGTATACTTATATACGCCGGTCGTACGTATTATACTTAGCGGTATATACTCGTATACCAACGTGCTCGATTCACTCGTACATCTGCAGACGCTATAGGCAGGCCTAATGTCGACCAACTTTTCTTTATCATCTTTTTTTTTTGTTTTCGTTTTTGTTTTAGTTTGCCTTCGTTTCGCGTTGTCGAAATTAAAGCGAATTAAAGGCGTAAATAGCGCTAGTACGGTTTAGGGTTTCTTAAAGCTTCGATAGAATAGTCACACTTGTCCATCGCCGATCTGGTTGAATTTACTTTCTATCGTGTAATTTACATTTTGCCTATGTTCAAAATTGAAGGCGACAAGACTTTGTAAAATTTAAAACATTTCAAAGCACATTGCATGATTAAATTCGCACCCACTACGTGCCCATCAAATACTGAATAAGATATGGGTAACTTCAACACACACAACGGCTTCACTTTTCAAGATGGGCAATTTTGTTAAGATCCATTTTGAGCCTCACTTTCGTAAAGGCTCATTTTATGTCAAAACGACCTAAAAAGTAACTGGGGATATTTCCATTTCGCTCAATTTTTTTTTTTTGCAAACTCCTCTTGATGATCTAGTAAACAAAATCACTGTAATTTCGGCCTTGACTCAGAACGTTGGTGGAGGAGAGGGGGGAAGGGGGAGGAGTAGCCCTCACAATTTTCGAATAATTGCGATTATTAGCCGAACAGTGTAACTTCAAGACTGATTAGAATTAAAAGAAATCTGTTGGCACGGTTTTGTTGGTAATTCAATGGATATTCCAAATTAATATCCAAAATTTGGAAAGCTCAAATTTCAACTTTTGATATGAAAGCTCAACTTTTTACGATGCGTATAAAGGTTGCAACCTGCCGTTTAAAAATCTGAAAAAATTACCACGAATAGAACTGTTTAGGCACGTTTTAACTAATATAATTTTCAAAATGGAATCTCAACACCCCTGAGGGGTACAGAAGTTCTCAATTTTGGTCAAAATGGGAAAAAAATAGATTTCTACTAATTCGAGCACGTAAAGTTTGCTTATTGGCTTATTTTTTTGATCCGATCCCTCTACACGCCCTCAGCATCCCCCTCAATATGGTTAAAATTCAAAAAATGAATCAGCACATCGATTGTTACTAATTCGACTTCGCTGAGATCGAATATCAGCTTACTTTCTGAATTCGATTCTTCTGTATTCGAATTTTTAACATTTTTTGCTAATTTGAAAATCAGTTAGGAGTACGAAAGTGTTGAATCAAGAAAACTCGATCTCAATGGTACCGAATTTTCAATGATTTTTTACAAATTTTTATAATTTTTTAACATGTTTTATATGTTTTCACATTTCTCAACATTTATTATCGAATTTTGATAAATTTTCTGTACTTTCATTCTTCTTTGTCAATTACTTTATCAAGTTTTTAACGATTTTTCATGATTTTTTCCCAAATCTTTCATCACTTTTTCGTAAATTTCAGTGTATTAATTTTCTACGGTTTTTAGCCTAATTTTCCGCGTCATTACGTCAATTAAAACAAGACTGCGAGGAGGGGCGGGGGGGGAGGAAATATCACAAAATTTAGGCACTTCTCCCTTTCAGGGAAAAATTCTAGACCACGGATATGGAACATATTCATGTCAACATTTCAATGCTAAATGCAAAAATTATTTATAATCATCTTTCATCACGAGTTTTTGATCAAAAACTTTAAATCGAAAATAAAAAAGCTTCATTAAAAACAATTTTAGAAAATGACCCCTCTCCCCGCGCTAAGACGTACCCATTTTCATTAAAAAAAATTTTTTCAGCTTTTTACAATTTTTAAATTTTTTTTTAATTGTTTTACTTTTAAATATTAAATGCTTTATTTTTTATACTTCAATTTCTTTATTTTTTTATTTTTTTTATTAATTCCATTGATTTTTTTATCAATTTTTTCCAGTTTTTCTTATTTTTTTTTATTTTTTCAACTTAAAAAAAATTTTTACTATTTAATTTTTTAATTTTTCAATTGTTGTACTTTTTTATTTTTTTTATTTCAATTTCTTGACTTTTTAAATTTTTAATCGATTTTTTTTTCACTTTTTTCATTTATTTTTTCCATTTTTTAAGTAATTTTATGTCATTTTTCAATTTTTTTTTCAATTTTTTCAACTTAAAAAAAATTTTTTATCGTTTATTTTCTTAATTTTTCAATTTTTTTTACAGTTGTTATTCATTTATTTTTTGAATATTTTTTTGCATTTTTCATTATTCCGAATTTTGGGGTCGAAAACTTCAAATTAAAAATCAAAAATGTCACGTTTTCAGAAAATGACCCCCAGCTGCAAAACATATCCATGTCAAAAAAATTCGTTTTGTGGTCCTAGAAGATCATTAGGACCATTTTTAGCCATATCAGATATTTACTTTAATTTTTTCGCCTCAAAGACTAAAGTCCTTTCCTTCGCTCGACATTGGCTGAAATCGTTCCAATTCGGTCAATAGGCTTAGTTTAGCGGGGGAATAGATACATATGAGTGGGGACGACGACGTTGGGTCAAAATTCAGTCGTGCCCAAATTTCGGTGTGGGGGTTTTGATAGCAAAAATTGTTCTTTTTCGATTCAATCGATCAGGGGAATGCTACATTATACACAATTTATGCAAAAATCAGCGTTCCAGATCAATTAGGAGAGCAGATATAGGTCTTTTTCCCCCTTCTGACTTCGAAAAAAGGCTACCCAACGCATACCCCCCTCCGTCTCTTTGAGTAGGAAAGTAGAATTTGGCATGCAGGGTTAGCAGAGGTTCTAGATGTATTATTTGGAGGTTTTGACTTATCAGTCTGTTTGCCTCTTCCCTTCCCCTTCCCTCCCCTCCTCAATTTAGATTTTTTGATCAATTTTTCCTATTTTTTGAGTTCGTTTCTCGCCTATCTGCCCTCTAAATTAAGCTAAAATGTTGAAATTTCGCATGTAAATTTAGTAATCGGTTTTAGATATGCCTTTTGCGGGTGTCAGCTATTCACTCCAATATCGACCTGTGCCCTTGACCAGTGTTCAAGAAAAAACATCCCAAAGCGCTCGTTTTCTCCCGTTCTACGAGTGGACGACTCCAATATCTCATTCGTTTTCGTTTTCACGATATTATTGACGTATTTTGTCCGAGCTAAATTCGAATTCAATAATCGAATTTCTTTATTGCATACATTTTTTTCAATACCAAAAACCTATCGTATTTCGCTGATGAATTTAAATTCACTACTAAAATTTCTGTTCCGATCATTGAAGTGGTCATTTCGAAACTGGAAAACAAAAATACACTGGCGCATTGATGACGTCAATTTTTTGCCTCGTCCTCAAACGTATCAAAATTTCATCCCTAATCAAGCTATAAGCTATATCCCTATTCCCTCCCCCCTCTCTCTCTCATCATATACATACTATTTTCGACATATTATCGTATAATCTTTTAAGGTTAAACTTCGGCTAAAAATTGGAACCCACTATACACGTCGACGTTGCGTTACACGTTGGCTACTCAGAACATAGCAGGCTGAATTCACGATCGTAGAAAAGATAGTTGATGAAGACGAAGGAGAAAAAGAAGAAGAGGAGCAGGACGAGGAGGACGACGACGACTCGAAGCAGAAAAAAAATAAGAAGAAAATCCTACTCGAAGTAGAAGAAGAAGAAGAAGAAGAAAACACTATACGTGCGAAAGTACGATAGAGCTACACAGAGACCCGAAGGGGCACGCAGGGAAGGATGGAGGAAATGAAAAAGAAGCATGGCGGGTGTATTTTTTTCTTAGCTCTGTGTATCCTTCGGCTATGTACAGCAGCCGATCCGCCATCGTTGTCGTCTTCGTCTTCTTGGCAAAAAGAGAGCGAAAGAAAAAAATGAAGTAAAGAGAAAAAAAAAAACCTGCTCGAAAAAGCGAACCAATAAAGTAGAAACGAGAGAATAAGACGACGCTATCCGGCGCGGCGCGAGAGTAGAAAATACAAGACGAAGAAGCGATTATCTGTACGAAAGCGGCTTCGCAGTGACATTGGTTCTTCAGAGTAGTAGTAGTAGTAAAGGGAAACACAGAGAGAGAGATACGTATAAACGTGTGCGTCCAAAAGCGAAAAAAAAAAATAAAAATAAAAAGAAAGAAGGAAAAAAAAAGAAATAAAGAGAGATAGACACATACAGAGACACCGATACCGAACAGAGAGCAATATACGAATTGCGGCAAGTCGGATGCTGTGCTCAGCAAGTATAGTAGAGTGAGAAAGACGACGATATAGCGAGAAAGCACAGCACAGTACAGCGCCAGTAGATAGTAAAGAACACCATCAGCATCAGCGTCGTCTCACCACACCGCCTCGTCTCGCCTAGTCGTCTGGTGGTACTCCTCCTGCTTTTGCAGTCAAGACCAACAACGTATAAACGCAAGAGGGTGACTTCCTTTTTCGACGCGTACCAGTAATAGCGAGCAGCGACCGGAGAGAAAGAGAGAAAAACACGCAAAGGCAACGCAACGGTATGGTTGCCAGGGCAAGGCAAGGCAAGGCAAGGCAACGCGAAAACGCGAACCGATAAATTGAGAAATCGCGGACGCTGCGACAAGTGGAAGGGTAATACGGCCGCGAACGACTCATCCGGCTGTAATTTGGAAAAGATACGACGAGTCGAGGTGGCGCGGTACTTATACCAAACCAGCAGCACGGACTCAGACTCTTTTCTATATTACACTACGTGTACTATCCTCCTATGTATATATATATATATATCTACCCAACAACCAAGGCGAACACAACAACAGCAGAGGGAAAGTGGTAGCCTTTTTAACGAGCCTAAAGTCTACGTTTTCGGCGACCGTTTGGTCGTGTACAACGTCGCGATGGCGGAAAGGTCGAGGGGACGAGACGCACACGGCACGAAATCCACAGAGCTTTATCAAAGAAGGAAAGATAATAGTACCCCGAGAGTATGTGCTGTCTTTGTCGTACACTTGTACTAGCCATTTCATCCAACTCTACCTCTTTCTCACTCTCTCTCTCTCTCTCTTTCTGCGTGTATATGTGTGCGTGCTTCTATCGCAGAATTTTGCACTTCTCACTCATTCGTTCACTTACTCACACGCACACCACCATCAAATAAACCAAAACCCATATACAACATTCGCTCGAAAAGTATACCTATCTACCTACCTACCTATTCCACTCTTGGTAAAAGTATACGCTACCATACGCACTCGCTGTTGTTCGACTCTCCCGTATAACACCGCCAGTGTTATGGGAAAATGCGTACTTTAGCCTGGTACAGTATTGGGTAAAATGTGTGTGTACCCAGCGTAGTGTAAAACACCATCGCATCGTATCGCCAGCAAGCCATACCAACCAGTCAACCATCCAACCATCCAGCCATCCAGCCAACACAAGAAAAACGGAGATAGCATGCGAAAAACAGACGACGAGGTGCGAGAGGAGCTACCACACAGAGCACAGCAAACACAACCATGCAGCAGTATAATGGTAAAGGCTGCGAGACGTGGGCCAAATTTACGCTCACCAATTTCATAACTTTTAAGAGCCCTCCCCTCCCCTCCCCCTCCCCCTCCCGGCTCATTCGTTCGTTCGTACAGAGTAATATACCAGCCCCTGAGCGCGTTTCTCTCGCGTCTAAAAATTTACGACGACGACAACAACAACAACAACAACAACAACAACGACGCTGAACGAGCGTTAAATGTTTGTACGATGTATAGCCTCGTGTTAATATACCCCTTCGAGTCTCTTACCCCGACGACGCTCGTTTCACACATATCTACACCTACCCAAGACACACGTTTTTCATGCTGCAATAATAATCCCTTTCACTGTCGCAACAACAACGTAGGCTTTTTCAGCCCCCCCCGCACCTTTTACCAACCATGTACCCGGCTACCTACCTACCTACCTACTTACCTACCTGTCAAGTGCCTAAATATGTACAACGTGAGAAGAACCTTGAAAAAATTTCGCCTAACCTCTCTCTATCGTGGTAACCGAAGATAGGCACTAAACGTGAATATTCACCATGTTGCTTTTACTCTCGGCTCATTCCACGTCAAAACGACCCAAAATCGGCTTTCGATCTTCCGAATTACCCAATTTTTGTAGACGAGTCATTCTGCATGGTTTAGGGAAGGAGTCATTGTCACGTTGGTCCAAAATGTTCGATGAATTTTGAGCGTAGAAAATCCCTACTTTTGCATCAACTTCCGAAAATTTTTTTTCTACTATTCGAAACTGAATATGGGGGGAGGGGGGGCATGACACTTCCTACATAAAAAAAAAAGAGCAAAAAAACATGAGTCTGATTACCATAAAAGTAGGTATGAGAATCGTGCAATTGTGCGAGAAAAAAATAAAAATAATAAAAACGCATCGCAGAACGATGCTTTTTCAGCCGGATTTTCGTAACACATTTACGATCGTGAGAATTGAAAAAAAGCATCGCAGATAAGAAGGGTACAATGGGGCTAAAAAGTCGAGACTCTCAAAAGGCACATCTACGACCCTCACTAAATGTACGTAATACCAAATTTCAAGTTCCTAGCTCAATTTAGAGGGGAGTCATGCGAGGAACGAACTCAAAAAATGAGAAAAACCAATCAAAAGACCACTTTTTTCGGCCTGTGAGGGGGTGCAATGTAGCTAAAAAGTCGGAATCTCTAAAAGGCATATCTAGGGTCCATATACCAAATTTCAACTTCCTAGCTCAATTTGGTGAGGAGATAGGGAAGGAACCACCTTTTTTCAAGGTCAAATAGGGGAACCCCCCTCATATCTCCCCTCCTAATTGACTTGGGAGATTAATTTATTGATATATTATACAATTTTTGATTCTCTATCAATTGGCTTAATAAGGGACAATTTTTGCGTTTTTGATCCCTCAGCACCCCCTAACCCAAATTGGGACATGACTGAATTTTGACCCAAATTTATCCCCACTCATATGTATCTAACCCGTCGCCAAACAGAGCCGATTGACCGAATTGGAGCGATTTTGGTCGGTATCGAGCGGAGTAAATGATTTTAATGTTCGGAGAGAAAATAAAATTAATCAAATAAATAAATAAAAATAAATATCTGGCATGGCTAAAAATCGTCTTAATGGTTTTCTAGGGCCCCAAAACGGATTTTGTTCATATTCCTCGCTTCGTTCGCCGTTGATCGATAGACTGTAATAGTCTGGTTTTCATTGACAATACAACATAAGAAAATCAGGCTATCTTTTTTTTTGTTCAGTGGCAGGAAAATGGATACAAATAGATATTAGAATGAATAGTTGACACCCCCAAAAGGCAAATCTAGGAACCTTAATAAATTAACCTGTCTACTTTCAACCCCCCAAGTTAATTTGTAGGGAAATTTGCGAGGTACAAACTCAAAAAATAAAAAAAACGGTTAAAAAATAACTTCTTGGGGGGGGGGGGGGGGGTGCGGAACAGGTCTGAAAAGTTGAAACCTTTAAAAGGTATATTTAGGATCTCTAATAAATCGATATACCAAATCTAAACTTCCGAGCTGATCTGATGGGGGGGGGGGGTATACACGGGACAGCCTTCTATAAGGTTATGAGGGACCCCATATTTTCCCTTCTAATTGGCCAAGAAGTGCGACTTTTGGATGAATTACATTACTTTTGATTCTTCAGAACTGAATTTTGATTTACGCTGCCGCCAATCTGAGCCTGCTGCCCAAATTTCACTGATTTTGGTCGGTATCGAGCTAAACAAATAACTTTCTATTGGGGGTGGGGGAAAAGTACTACCCCTTCCCATCCATCGTAGGTCGATAATCCGTAATGGCTTGGTCAAGGGTAAATAAATTCACACATCAAACTCATTAATACACCTTTTTTTGATCTTTTCTCCAAAATTTTTTCATCATTTTGTTGACTGGGAAGGCTCTGAGGGAAGGTATCCAGAAAATAAGCAAATATTCAAACTCAGCGACTTCAAATTAATAAGAATCGGTACATCAATTTATTTTTTCAATTTTCACCATATTGAATGCCGATTTGGGAGCGGTGGACGCGAGAGAGGGGGTTTAGGGTTCCGATCAAAAAATGAACAGATATTCGAATTTAGCATCTTCCGATTGTTAATATTCTATACGCAGCTTTATTTTTTACACTTTTTTTTTTGAATTTCAACCGAATCCAATAGGCTTTGAGATCCAATTTAGAAAATTAATTGATTGAAAAAAAATGTAAAAAGGTCTCTTAATGTAAATTTTCTCAGATTTCCTGATGGAAGCTTCAATCAAACCTTCGCGTTCGTCATATAAAGTCAAACTTCTATTCCAAAAGCCCAATTTGGAGCTTTCAAAAATTTGCTCATAAATTTTTGATCTCTCTTCAATTCTCTGCAAAACCGCGCCAACAGATTCATTTCAAGTTTAACCAATCCTGAAATATGAGCTTCACAGTTGAGTCAATTGGCAAAAAATTAAAGTATTTCGAAAATTCCGTAGACCGCCGCCCCTTCCCCCCTCCCCAAGTTCATAACGAAATAGAGGGATTTGTAAAGAAACATTTAAACAATTTCGAAAAATCCATGGTCAAATTTAGATCGTTTTAACATGATTCTGAATAACTTGGTATAATGTGCTTTTGCGGCGAACCGAGTAGGCAATTCTATTAACCTGCATGCTACTGATCGAGCCGAGTGACCATCGTTCCAGGCAAAAATTTGTTGATAATTTTTGAAAAAGCGATTTTTCAGTTTTTCACTTCCCGACAATTTTTAACCCTCAAAGTAAGACTCTTGATACTTAAGGGGAGGGGGGAGGTGAGAGGATCCTTGTAATTCTCGTACAAATAAACATTTTTCTGCAAATGGCTCAACTCGAGTGTTTTACAAGGTTCTGCAGAAAGTCGAAAGGAGATTTCGAAATCGATGATCGAAATTCTGAAAACTCAAAGCAGAGCTTTTGAGATAAAAGCTCTACTTTTTATGACAAGCATAAAATTGTGATGCTACTATCAACTCAAAAATTTGAAAATATCATAAAAAAATCTCAATAATTATGTTCCTTTTAACCAATCAATTTTCAAAATGCGATCGTACAACCCCTGGGGCATAAAAAGGTCCTCAGAAAATTCGAAAAAATGAAAAAAATGAATCGACATATAGATTCTTACCGACTCAAGTACGCGGAGTTTTTGAATATTAACTTAATTTTTCGATACGATCGATCCCTCTAAACATAACATGGAGCTCCCCCCCCCTCGGTAATGATCTAAAAATTCCAAAAAAATAGGAAAAATCAATCAACGTGCCGATTCTGAGTAATTCGATATCGTCAAGTTTACATATCGGCTTATTTTTTGAATTTAACCTTCGAGTGTCTCCTTAATTATCACAAAAATAAAAAAAAATATAGAAAAAATTTAAAAAGTGCCCAGTTTGATTATAAATTATTTTCTTGAATCGTGCACGTCTTTCTTTGCATTTGACTCCCCCCCCCGCTCGTTCTACAACAATTACCAAGTGGCATATTTTTTCCATTTTTTCGTGGCAATATTTCATCTACGCAGCGACCTAATTTTAATCAGTGTTTTACAAGCAAAATTACAAATCACTTTTTGTAATGATGACCGTGGTTGGAGGAGGAAAGGGGAGGACTTAAAGTTCATATCCAAAACATAAGAGAATATTTAAACACGGAGTCATCAAATTAGTAAAAATCGATAATTCATTTTTGGGAATGTGAACCATTCATTCCAAAATCAACATACATTTGCAACACAAAATTTTGTGACTTTTTCTTACCGCAATTCGATTCTCAAGCAATCGAAAAAAAAATTATAGAAATAAGGGTGACGTTTTTACCCAAACGTTAAAATTAAAAAAAATATTCCTCTTCTTAAAAAAAAAAAAAAAAAATAGAGAAGTAAAATTTCACAAAAAAAAAATATTTTAGGCATTTAATACCCATTTTTAAAAAACATATTAATGTATTCGTATGAACATACAAATACACAAGAATTGCTCATTTTCAAATAGCAAGTTAGGTTAAATATCGAGGAAACAGATTAATAGACAGATGGATTATAAACATGATTAAAGTAGACATGTTGTAGGGTTTTTTGTGGGCAAGAAATAAGATCGTATTGGAAGCTGTACCCATCTTAACACCCTCTTCCATTTCTTCTTACACTCGATACGCACGCAGTAAGTAATAATCTTTTTTCGTTCTTATTTTAGAAAAGGCACACGATAAGGAAAGAAAATCCCGCAGAAAATTTCGCAAGGGAATTTTCGACCTGGTCGACGGATAATTTTTTTTTTTTTACTATCTATACGAAATTCTACGTTCGATGCAAGTACTGAAAATCGAACTAGAACTAGATACAGCTTTCGTTGTCCCATATAATCGTTTATAAACCATACCAATAGAGGCGGTTTGTTTTTATTTAGGGAGGTCGAAAGTAGGCTAAGTACCAAATTTGAGCGTTTCAAATTTTCATGATATACAGGACAATGAGATAATTTCGAAATTTGAAAAATTTTCCAAAATTCGAGAAATGCACTTCGAGACTAGAAATTTTGGAATCAAGGTTCTTTTAATATGTACTTTCAATTTATTCATATATTGACTCGAAATTTTATTTTGAATTGGGATACCTGCCTTATTAATTATGAAAAAGTAATGAAAAACGTGTTTTTTTTTTGTTTTGATTTTTTTTAGCATGTTGCACTCAATTTCGGGACCCCCAAAAAGTATATGTAATACATGATCTGATCAACTAACAAAAATAATAAAAAAATTTCTAGCCATGAGTCCCCCCAATTTTTTTAAAATTCTTTTGGAAAATTTCAACATGAAAAAAAATGGAAAAATGTGAACCGAAAATTTCCAAAAAATTCTCATTCATAGTACTCAGTAAGATGTATAATCAGTGAAAATTTCAAAATTTTTTACCCCA
This sequence comes from Ferrisia virgata, assembly GCA_900060175.1. Classification (NCBI taxonomy): domain Eukaryota; kingdom Metazoa; phylum Arthropoda; class Insecta; order Hemiptera; family Pseudococcidae; genus Ferrisia; species Ferrisia virgata. Next base: position 12,036 of record FIZR01006991.1, read on the forward strand.
CCTTTCCCAAAGATATCGCATGAGGGTGTATGGGGTCAGCATTTTTTTTGGCACGTTTTTAGACCGTAAGTAACATTTTGGCTCAAGTTTGATTGATTTTTGCTCGGGGGCCGTTTTTGCCTCCTAATTAGGAAACTCTTAATATGTACTTTTACTCTATAAAAAAATGAGAAAACTTTAAGAACCCATCTTCGATCTCCTCCTGCATCCTTCTCTCGCTGTTTGTATCTGTAACCCTAACTATAGCATCTTCGAACGAGTAAATTGTTAAATCGACATGGTGTCGGTACTTTTAATAATATACGATAATGCTGCTCTCTAAACCGTATATTCCATTCCTATTTTACGCTGTGCAGCTGTAGGTGTACGTAAAGCTAGAAAGGGGTAAAGTTTTGGGTGAAAAAACGTAGGTGCTACATTCGATGGGGAAATATTTGTCGCCAATTTTCGACGCGGCTAAGCAACTTGATTCGTACAACTTTGCCAGTCGTAGCAGAAATTACATATTTTCAACGCTCAAGGCTTACCATACCGCATGCATTTCGCCTCTACACTTCGATAACAAATTCCAAATTATTTCTGGTTGGTCGTCTCAAAATTGGAAAATGAAAAAATCGATCGATAACAAAGTTGGAAGATTATTCCCAAAACCGTCGCTGATACGTAAGCAAGTGACGCATGTCGTAAGATATCAACGTTTTGAGAAGGGTCCTTCGAAGTCGAAAAATGTTGAAATATTTAAAGTGAAAAGGTACTAAGGGAATTTCATCTTCGATTTTTCCCTATGCTGGATTTCAAATCACCGTCGTCTTCAGAAAGTTCAATTTATACAACAAGAACACCAATACTAAAATTTCAGCATTTAAGGGGGGGGGGTACCAAGAGCCCAAAAGGATGCTCCGAGGATTTATCCTGACAAAAATATAAAGGCGAATTTTAGCACCTATAGGACTATGGAATGATATATGCTTGAAATTTGGTAGGCTTAATTTAAAAATTTTTTAGAGTGGGAGACCTTCGATATCTCTTATATAGGGAGAGGAGAAGAGAGGGGATTAGGAGTATCGCCAAGCTCGCTGAACGCGAATATGTCGTTACTTTACACATCTGACCATAAAAAAATACCTCAAATTTGAAATTCAAAAATTCCCCATTTTCGATTAAAAATGACACAATTTTTTGCATATGGCTCCAAACAGGTACCCAGGTTGTATTTTCAATACAATACTCAAAAAGTACAGAACTCATTCTGTGTCAAAGCGATCTACAAAGTAACTTCGGTCTTTCGATTTCGCTCATAATTTTTTTAACGACTTTCTCTCGATAGTACAACGAGAAAATTGTCGTCATTTTGGTCTTAATCTTTCATGCGGCTGAGGGGAGGAGGATCTCATAATTTTCGAAAATTCGCGATTTTTTTAATCAAAAATCCTACTTTGAAAGCTCATGCTTCGAGATTGGTTAAACTTAAAGGATTCTGTTTACGAGATTTCACAGGTAATCTGAAGTACATTAAAAATTGACGTCCAAAATTTTGAAAACTCAAAGCTAAACTTTTGAGATGAAAGCTTAACTTTTCATGATGAGTATAAAAGTTGAAAGCTATCGCTTGAAAATCTGAGAAAATCACCACGAATATACCTTTTTATGTTTGCGTCAACCAACCAATTTTTAAAATGGGATCAGAGCACTCCATGGGGGCACAAGGGTTTTCAATTTTGGTCGAAATTAAAAAAATAAAGTAACATAAGGATTTCTACTAATTAAAGGACCCCCCTGAGTTTGATTATCGGCTTATTTTTTTGATCCGCCCCTCTAAACAATTCCCCCCTTTCATGACCATCTTTCAAGATATTCAAATTTAAAATTCAACGATATTCCCGAATGCGAAGTCGAAATAGAAGTATTTAATCCAACTATCTCGAATTTTACACTCGTATAACAAAAAATCCCATACAGCTCTAAGGGGGGTGAGGGGTAAAATTCAAAATTGGCAAATGGGGGGGAGGGTGAAATTCAAGACAAATTTTTTAAGTGAAGCGAGGTGTCAATATGTAGGTAATCTAACCTCGTTATCTCGAATTCAACACTTATACGATCCAAAATCCAATAGGGCACGCATTGGGTGGGGGAGGGGGGAGATGGAGAACAAAATTCAAAATTGACAATTATTTCCAGTGGAACGTCGAAATATAAGTAGGCTGGCTCACGATCTCGAAATACACACTTATACAATCGAAAATCTCACAGGTCACTCATTTGAAGAAGAGAGGGGGAGAAGGGGGGGTGCAAAATTCAAAATTTACAATATTTTCAAGTGGGGTGTTAATATATATTGGTAATCTAACCTCGCGATCTCGAATTCAACACTTATACGATCGAAAATCTCATAGGGCACCCATTGGGAGGAGACTGGTCAGCAAAGGGGGGGGGAAGCAAAATTCAAAATTTACAATATTTTCAAGTGTAATGTTAATATACAAGTAATCTGACCTCGTGATCTCGAATTCAACATTTATATGACTGAAATTCCCACAGGACAGCTTAGGGGGAGTGGGGCAAAATTCAAAATTGAAAATTTTCTCAAGTGTAATTCGAATTCAGCACCTAAATGACCCAAAAAGGGGTGTAACGGGTATAATGCAAAATTGGCGATATTTTCAAAAGAGGTGTCAAAATAATACACTTATACGAGCGAAAATCTGATAGGGCACCCATTGGGAAGAGAGGGGAGAGGGAATGGGGTTGAGTGGGGGTAAAAAGCAAAATCCAAAATTTACAATATTTTCAAGTGTAATGTCAATATACAGGTAATCTGACCTCGTGATCTCGAATTCAACATTTACATGACCGAAATTCCCACAGGGCAGCCTAGGGGGAGTGGGGTAAAATTCAAAATTGAGAATTTTCTCAAGCACGATTCGAATTCAGCACCTATATGACCCAAAAAGGGGTGTAACGGGTAAAATGCAAAATTGACAATATTTTCAAAAGAGGTGTCAAAATAAATTTTTTTATTTTTTCGCAAGAACGTTGACAATTCTAAAGTAGAATGGAACATACTCGCAAAAAACACACTTTTTTGGTGGATTTTTCGTATTTTTTAGCAAGATCTATGCACCAATAAAGAAATTCACATGATGCTGCTGGTAGAAAGTACATGATAAAATACACATCTCGGGAGGTGGGGGTGATTTACTGCAACTTCCCTGGTTTCGGAGCTATGATGATTTATAAATGTCGTTTGATAATTCCTCTTTACCTATGGAGCTGGAAAATTCTAAAAAAAAAATTCACGTATGTAGGCCCTTGCCTCCCCCCCCCCTACACGTCAGCACGAATTTGAAAATTTTCTCTCGAAAACTCTTTAAATTAAAATTTTATCCTTATAATTCGTTTTTGAAAAACTGGTCAATTTTTTCGTTTGAAATTATTTTTTAGGGTCATCATTTTACAATATTTCGTAGTTTATTCCAAAATCCGAAGATAAAAAATATTTCACTATTCTGAATAAGGTGTAGGTTTAATTTTTCTTCGATAACTTCGTAGAATACTGAAAAAAAAACAAAAAACCTTCACGTGTCTATTTTTCACGAACACTTGATACATAATGATGAAAATCCCGCTTTCAACAGGCACGTAAATTACTCATACTTCTCTCAAAACTGCATAGTTTCGCACGCAAATTAAGAAATTCATTTTATGCACTCGCCATACATCTAGCTCGCCAACTGGTCCACGATGAAAATTCACCATCACGCCGACTGCAACTGACGACGACGTGACGCTGACGTGAATAGTAAGCAACATACAACATATCAACCAACGTATGAGTACAATAATACCTACGTAATAATAATAATACGCGCAGCCACAGACGAAATCTATGGCAAAATGGGGAGTTCAAGGTACCCGACGACGTACTCGTTCGCGTATACGTTGCTGCTATTACTATAGCATCCGAGTAAAGAAGGGTAGAGTAGAGAGTAGAGAGTAGAGAGTAGAGAAATTAGATAGCCAAACTTTTAAAACATTAACCCATCACCTAGCAACATAGACGTCGAAAACAATTTGAAAATTAAATCGCCTTGTTTTTGGCGGTGCGGTACGCGCGCCTTACGACGCGAGAGGGGAACGATAACAGATGAGTATGGCGTCGTCGTCGTATAAGCGGCCACCGCCTCGCCCCGGTGGCACAGACGATACCGCACCGCCTGTAATCGTATAATGTAAAAGATAAGCGCCTACAGAAAAACCCATATTACGGTTATATTTATTACCGCGTGTACGTATTCATATACTGTTACCTATACATAGATATATATACGGTGTTTGTGTGTGTGCGTGTGAGTGTGCTAGTAGCATAACGTAGGCCATGTCGTTGTTTTGTGGGCTGCCCCAATCGGATCATCTCTTCCACCTCTACGCGATTATTTCGAACGTCCTCTACGTTTATGCAGTAAACCAAAAATATAGAAACGTACGTTTAATACAACTAATACGGTGAGAAAGATTTAATTGGGGGGGGGGTGTGTGTTTAGAGCACAAATCTAAAAAGAAGGGAAAAAAACGCAATACTGGCACCTTTTAGCAATCCGAGAGTTAGGAAGTGTTTGAATATTACTCAAGTTTCAAAAAGTCAAATTCACAACTTCGTGAGAACTGAAAATGAGGCTACAAAGGGTTCAATTGGGCTGAAAAGTAGAGTACCCCGAAAGGCACAACCAGGGTCCCTACTGACTTTACATACCTAATTTCGAGTTCCTAAACCAATTTTAAGGGGAATTAGGTGAAGAACAAATATTAAGAAATCATAAAAAGCAACTAAAAAAAAAACACAAATTCAGAACTATGAAAAGGTGCTATGCGGCCGAAAAGTCGAGACCCTCAAAAGGCACAACTAGGATACCTACTGACAGTACATACTAAATTTCAACTTCTTTGTCCAATTTGGAGGGGAGTTCTGCGAGGAACAAACATTAAAAATCAGTTAAAACGATCAAAAAATCACATATTTAAGGCTGCGAAGGGGTGAAATGAGACCCAAAAGTCACATATAGAACCGCTACTGAATGTACATTTACATACCTATTTTAAAGTTCCTGACTAAATTTGGAGGGGAGTTATACGAAGAACAAACTCAAAACATTAGAAAAGACGACCAAAAAACCACATATTCGAGGCTGTGAGGGGGTGAAATGGGGCTGAAAAGTCGAGACCCCGTCAAAAGGCACATGCAGAACCCCTACTAAATGTACATACCTAAATTCAAGTTTTTCAATCGATTTGGAGGGAGGTTATGCGAAGAACAAACATTAGAAAATAGAAAAAACGACCAAAAAACTACGACTTCAGAGCTGTGAAGGGGTGAAATGAGGCTGAAAAGTCGAGACCCTGCCAAAAGGCACATCTAGAACCCCTACTAAATGTACACACCTGATTTTAAGTTCCTCAATCAATTTGGAGGGGAGTTATGCGATGAGTAAAATTAAAAAACTCAAAAATGAGGAAACCTGACAAAAAAACGAATTTCTGGGGCTGAGGGGGGGGGGGGGCAAATGGGCTGAAAAGGGGGGGGGGGGGGGGGGGGGGGGGGGGGGGCAAATGGGCTGAAAAGGTAGGACCGCCAAAAGGCACATATAGGACCCCTACTAAATGTACATACCTGATTTCAAGTTCCTCAATCAATTGGGAGGGGAGCTATGCGATGAGTAAAATTAAAAAACTCAAAAATAAGGAAACCTGAAAAAAAAACGAATTTCTGGGGCTGAGAGGGGGGGGGCAAATGGGCTGAAAGGGGAAGGACCCCCAAAAGGTACATATAGGGCCCCTACTAAATGTACATACCTGATTTCAAGTTCCTCAATCAATTTCGAGGAAGGTTAGGCGAACAACAAACATTAGAAAATAGAAAAAACGACCAAAAAACTACGAATTCAGAGCTGTGAAGGGTGAAATGAGGCTGATAAGTCGAGACTCCCCAGAAGGCACATGTAAGGTTCCCTACTGAATGTACACACTTAATTTCAACTTCCTAGATGAATTTGGAGGGGAGTTATGCGATGAGTAAAATCAAAAAACTCAAAAATGAGGAAACCTGAACAAAAAAGAATTTTGGGGGTTGAGAGGGGGGGGCAGATGGGCTGAAAGGTAGGACCGCCAAAAGGCACATATAGGACCCTTACTAAATGTACATACCTAATTTCAAGTTCTTCAATCGATTTGGAGGGAGGTTAGGCGAAGAGCAAACATTACAAAATAGAAAAAACGACCAAAAAACTACGAATTCAGAACGGTGAAGGGGTGAAATGAGGTTGAAAAGTCGAGACCCCCCCCCCCAGAAGGCACATCTATGGTTCCCTACTGAATGGGTGAAATGAGGTTGAAAAGTCGAGGCCCCCCCCCCCAGAAGGCACATCTATGGTTCCCTACTGAATGTACATACTTAATTTCAACTTCCTAGCTCAATTTGAACGAGAGTTATGCGATGAATAAAGTCAAAAAACTCAAAAATGAGGAAACCTGACAAAAAAAAACGAATTTCTGGGGCTGAGAGGGGGAGAAATTGGACTGAAAAGCTAGGACCACCAAAAGGCTCATATAGGGCCCTCCCTGAATGTACACGACTAATTTCAAATTCTTTGCCCAATTTGGAGGGGGAATTATGCGAGGAACAAACATTAAAAATGAGAAAAAACGACCAAAAAACCACATATTTCGGGCTGTGAGGGAATTGAACAGTCGAGACCCCTCAAATGGCACATCTAGCACCCCCGATAAATGTTAATATTGAATTTGAAGTTCCTAGCTCAATTCGGAGAGGAGTTATGTGGGGAACGAATTCAAAAAACTCAAAAAATAAGAAGACCCGATCAAAAAACCACTCTTTTGAGGCTGTTTAGGGGTGTAATGGAGTTAAAAAGTTGGAACTCCCACAAGGCGCATGCAGGGTCTCAACTGAATGTACATACCAAATTTCAACTCCTTAGCTCAATTTGGTGGGGAGATAGGGGAGGAATAGCCCTTTTCTAGATTTAAAAGGAGGGAAAATCCCCATATCTCCCCTCCTAATTGACTTGGGAAAATCGTTCCAATTCGGTCAATCAGCTCAGTTTGGCGGTGGATTATATATATATGAGTGGGGATGACCTTGGATCAAAAATCAGTTTTGCCTCATTTTGTGGAAGGGGGTTGCTGAGGGGCCAGAAATACAAAAATTGTCCCTTTTAAAGCCAATTGATAGAGAATTAAAAATTGTATAACATCCAAAAATCAACTTCCTAAGTCAATTAGGAGGGGAGATATGGAATTTCCCCCCCTTTTAACCCTGAAAAAGGGCTATTCTTCCCCTATCTTCCCACCAAATTGAGCTAAGAAGTTGAAATTTGGTATGTATATTCAATTGAGACCCTGGATATGCCTTGTGGGGGCTACAACTTTTTAGTTTCATTACACCCCTAAACAGCCTCAAAAGAGTGGTTTTTTGGTTTGTTCCTCACATAACTCCCCTCCGAATTGGGCTAGGAACTTTAAATTCGGTACGAACATTTAGTGGGGGTTCTAGATGTGACATTTGAGGGGTCTCGACTGTTCAGTCCCACTTCAGCCCGTCACAGCCCCAAATATGTAGTTTTTTGATATCTTTTCTTATTTTTTGAGCTTGTTCCTTCCCTTTCTCCCAACCAAATTGAGCTAAGAAGCTAAAATTTGGTATGTACATTTATTTGGGACCTTAGATGTGCCTTTTAAGGGTTCCAACTTTATAGCTCCTCTGCACCCCCTCATAGCTTCAAATATGTAGTTTTTTGGTAGATTTTTCCAATTTTTAGAGTTTGTTGGCTCGCATAACTCCGCTCCAAATTGGGCTACGAAGTTGAAATTGGGTATGGTCCGTCTGTAGAGACCCGCAATGTGCCTTTTGAGGGTTTCAACTATTCAGCCCCGTTGAACCCTTTCCAACTGCAATGCTGATTAGGAAATTTTTTCAATTCTGTCGATTGTGTAATTGGTGATATATCACGAAAATTAGGCTGGAAAAGCGTCGAAAGCGATTCTTTTTTTTACTCAAATTCAAAAACATAATTCGCTAGAAGATTCTTTTAAACGCCCAAACAAGAAAGATGGAAAGTCCCATCAAATTACACACATAATAATACGATAACCCTTTATTTTTTTAGACCACTAAAAATATTCGTTTGAATCAAGCAGCTCGATTGAATTTTCGCCCAAAGTTATCGAAAATTTAAACTTCGAAGAGTACGTTGTACGTGGAAACGATAAGGCCCACAAAGATATTCATAGAACGTAGCGTTACGTCGCGTCGGCCGTACAAAGGTGAACAAGGACGCGGGGGGGGGGGGGGGGGGGTATATAAGTCAGTTAATCTGGTCGGGATAATTTAAGCGCTTCAGACTGCGCTAGTCATGTACCGGTAACTCGATAATTGCCAGACTGGCTGTTAAATGCAAACGAGACTATAAGTACCAGGGTGCTCCGCGTACTCGTCTCCATCATCGACATCGTAATTCGTAGGCAGGTCTAAAATAGAGAGGTGCTGGTTGAAAAAGAAAAGTACACGTATACCAGCAGAGGTACATCTAGTCGCGTACTTTTTCACGCACGCACGCACAAACATGACCATACTACAAGACTCTCTATACCTATAGGTGCTGGTGCTCGTTCTCTCTGTCGTGCACCATATTCGTATCTCTCTCTCTCTCTCTCGGCGAAGGCAGTTAGTTCCGGCAGCCGTGGTAGCGGACGCATTTCGTATTCGGTACACTTGACATTATTTACAGGCTTTAATCGAATTTTATGCCGTACTGAATTGCGCCCGCTTCGCTTACAAAATGTCGCTGTCGTTTACTGCTCTGGTCTCCGACCCGCCAACACGTCACCGGATAAGTAGGTAAGAGGTACCTACGCAGATACGTACGTACATATATATATATGTATACTCGTACATACGGTACGTAGCTCACAGCCTATCGGCTAATTTCGCCAGCTCGTCCTAAGTGTCAAATTACGTACCGGACGATAATTTTCGTCCGGTAATAATGACGGAGAGAAGGCGAGCAGTGGGGACAACGTTGCTCGTGTAAGTAAACGTCGCACTATTCTTCTTCTTCTTCTTCGTTTTCGTTTACGTGTTAAGATGACATCGACGACGACGACGACGAAGACGCGTCTCCGCACTGCAGCCTATCTTCTGCTTCGTTTCTTCTTCTCGGGCTTTGTGCTTATTAAAACGTGAGAATTTCACCCAAAGCCATACGCACGCAGTTCAGCATCGTTTTGTCGCTTCCCTTCGTCCGATAGATAGGTTCGTTTCGACGATGCGAAAGGTGCTGCGCTGCTTTGCTTCGCCTTGCCTTGCCCTTTCGGTACGACGGCGAACGAGTAGACGAGTATGTTTTTCAAAATGACTAAACCGACCGACCGACGGACCGACGGTGACGATATCCTCTGTGAAGCACGTCGCCTCGCTCGTCGCTCGTTATCGTTGTTTGCTTCGCTCGCCCTAATGAACACCAATCGATTATCTTCGTGGGTCTTCCAATTACGGTCGAGTAATATCGAATCGGCGAGAAGATCTTCAGAGCGTGTACGAAAGCGACGGCAGATGCAAAAAGCCAACGGTATCTTCGACGATTATTTTTCGCTGCCTTTGCTTAATTGAGCTAGCAGCACGCAACCGGCCATTATACGTAATTTCTTCTCGTCTCGGCGGCGTTTTTCCCCATTCTATACCCATATGATGGATGTTTCAAATACATACCTATCGTATACGTACACGACGAATGCAGCAAATAGATAAGATACTCGTACTTTTCATTTCATCGGTACCGATGTAAAATATTTGTTTTCAGCCTTCGCAGCTCAAATCACCTGTTCACGTTTTGGATAGTCAGAAAGGCACTTGTTTCGAACTAAGCACCTTACTGGTGAGCTTACTCGTCGGTAACGGTCATGACGTTTACGTTGTTTCCGGATTTGCCACAAAACAATGCTGCGAAAACGATCAAACGTACACCGAATGTCCGTCCAATTTGAAGCAGGAGTTTGTAAGTGATTCGTATTTTTAGTCGACGATCTCGCACGTCATCGCGATATTGTCATTTTGCGTAACTTCGACATGTCGTCTGTAGGCTGAGCTCTTCCCACAATGCGAAGAAACAACGATCACCTTGGACGACGAAGAAGAAGACGATCTGGAAGTTAGCAAATTCTGGAAAACAATGGAACAACGTGAAAAAGCCGCTCGAGACGAGCAATTGCAAAAACAAGCCGAACAAGAACGGCAACGCATTCAGGTACGTTATGATTTTCCGAGTTCCTACAAGTACGACTACGCAATTCATACTTCTTTTGCAGCAATTGGAAGCGATACCGGTAGATAATTTGTATGGTAAACGTATTCATAGCTGGGTTTTATTAATAAACGACGATAACGTTGTCCAATTCATCGAGCCGACAACCGGTATAATTCACGAACAAGTCGATAACCAATACATAACCATCGAGAATATCTGGAATCATCAAAACTATTGGGTTAACATGAAACCAACCTTATCCGTCAAGGTACGTAGATGCTATCTTCAACTTACAGGTCTGCACTCGATTTTACTCATGCTCGTCAATGGTCAAAAATAGAACCAATAACGCCATCTAACTAACGTTTTATAAACTCGTTTCAATTCCCAACTCTATCTATCGCAAACTAACTACAATTACATCATCTTGATCTTGAAACAGGATTTATCGTTCGATTTGACCAATCTACAAAATTGGGAGCATCTATTGGTCGCTGAACCGTGGTCAGTTTACAGTGACGCTCTGAAATTCGATAACGAATCCAATATTCTGGCATTGAAGCATTTTGTAATGCTACCATCTTGGGTTAACGAGATCAACATTCCCGAAGAAAGTAAGATGGCAAAATAGATAAATCGCAGGATCGTTTCGCTATTTTGTAATTTCATTTCTTCCGGACAGAATTCGAACGAAGATTTCCACATGGTCATAAAATCATCCTATATCGCAAAACTAAGCACGAAATTTTTAATAAATCCTACAATTCCGATGGTACCATCAGCTCCATAACAAAGTACGACGATTACGACTTTAATAATGCCATAGCCCAAGTGAAATTATACCAAGATCGCGTTGATAAATTGGAAAAACTCAAAATAAATCTACAAAACGGAAGAATCATCGAGGAATTCAGCTACGATCGCGAAGATACGATGATAAGTTAGAATTCTTCAATAATTCAAACTATATTATTCTCATTAATTAAAAAAAAAAAAAAATATTCAAAACTCACACTCGTAAAAACATTCTAGGAATGGAATATATTAAAAATCAGAAACTATACTGGAATAAAATGAAAATACAATTCTATCATATAAACAGATTCGATAATCTAATATCATTCGAAGCTGATGATGGTAAAATTCAAATAAACTTCATCAACAGGTAACAATAACTACACTAACGAGCACCTTGCTACCTGTTGAATTATTCGTACACCATTCATAGTGTTAATACATGTAAACATGATACTTCAACAGGCTCGATCATTTACTTAGCTACGTAGTCCATTTTAACATGGAGACAGTTTCAGAAAATATGAAACATATTAAAGATTCGGTTACGGTAAGATGAGTTCACTTCTCAAAACACTACAACTATATTTTAAAATATTTCAAATTGATCTTCTAATATTCCAAAGGAAATAAGTGAAAAATTTAGCAAAAATAATACATCCGGCGACGTTGACAGTCGTCAATACACCGCAGATCAAATTTTCATAACGTATCATTTCAACGCTAACGAAATTTTCCAACGTCAACGACGTTATCTTAAACCTGAATGTTTATCTTGCGAGACAAAACCTACGCTTCAATGCGAATGCAAAACGAATGCGAAATTCAAAGATAAATCGCATCAAGACGAATATAATCAATTACTACAGACGGAAAAAACCTGCGTGAATTCTGTTTGGAGTATTTTGAACGAGGTAATCTTAAGAATAATTCGATTCATCTTATAATTATCTTCCTGATACATATTTCAAGTTCACGTACCTAGAATCATAATAATCATAATGAGATCAAAAATATTTATTCAAAAAGATAATACACATTATTATATTATAAACTGTTTTCCTAGATTCAAGATATTCAAGAAGTTAGACAAAACGAACGTATATGTAGAAAAATCCAAGTATAAAAATTACCTTATTTTAGGACACCCTCTTGGAAAACTCGTGGGACACTTCGCGAAATTTCTTCTTTAAATCATTGAGTTTTTTTTCAGCTTCCGTTAAATTTGAAGGTAAATGACGCAACGTAGATAATTCGTTCTTCATTTTATCTAGATCAGCTCGACATCGAGTCATTTCTCGGTGTAATTCAAAACACTGCGATAGTTTCTGCGTTATTATACTTTTAGGCTCCTGCGAAATAATTAATTTCGTCGCGAATTAATTATAAGATTAAGCTAGACATAATTCATAGTAAGATTGTAACCTGTTTCTCGTTGGCTTGAAATATATCAGCTTGTAACTTATGTATGCTGGTTTGCAAATTGGTGAAATCTAATCCATCTTGATTACAGCTATGACATTGCTTGATATACTCGTTATCGTATTTTTCTATTTCTCTGAGTTTTTAAAAAATTACTATAAATTGTAAAAAAAAAATAGCACTCATCATTTCAATACAATGAGATAGAAATGTTTACTTTTGAACATAGACGTAATACTCTTCTAACGATTTGGCAATTGTTTTTAAAGAATTTAGATACGTTTCCAATTGAGCGGCAGTTAGTTCGTTACTTAATTTTTGAAGTTTTTGATTTTCAGCATTTAATATCACGTTCACATCGGTGGAATCGTTCTATTGAAATAAACAAATGTATATCATTTTCAAGAACAATTGACAGGAAATACGTATAACATGGTAAACATACCGCACCACATATATCATCCGGAATTGAATTATAGTAATCCCATAAGCCGAATTCTTTGATTATACGTTCGTTTTGACAAACTGCATGAAAAACGAAACAGTTGATTTGGTAAAATATACAACGATTCTGGTGACATTTTGGCGGCATACGTTACCTTGTTTATTGTAACAGTTCAGTTTCTTTTTCATTTCAGTTATCGCTCCGTCAAGTAGCTTTTCTAACTTTTCTTCCATTTCTGAGTCATTATCAAACTAAAGGAGCGACAGATAATGAAATTATTTCAGAAACAGGTGACCGGTATTTTGAAATTTTGGATTAGTTATTTTTACTTGAGTAGAATCGGCAGACATTTTGATCGAAGTGTGTTTGAATTAATACTTCCAGATGATCAAGCGACGAATTGCAGAAGCCTCGCGAATTCTATCATAATTCAAATGGCAAAAAAATTAATAATAAATTGATTAATGAATTATAAATTAAGAACATTTTTTATTCATTAATTCGTTACCGTCACGTTGATTCGGCCAAGCCAGCCCGGCCATAGTTTTAATTCTCATAGTTTCATAGTTTTCAGTTTTCACACACTTGTATGGAGCGCTACAATCGATAAATAAAATGAACCGCCAAATATTTCGGTTGATCTCGGTTGTTTTCGGCTGTTTGAACTGGAATGTGATAATTATTTTTTCAAATTTTCTCCAAAGATCGACGATTTTTTCCGTTTTTAGAGTCTGATACGTTCCACTCAGGATTTGAATTCTTTCTGAAAAACTTAGAGAAAAGTGAAAGTGTTATAACCAAGAAGGAAAACTAAAAAAATACAAAACTTATCGATTTAATAATTATTTATGATTCCCAATTCCTGTCTATCCTCAACGCTTTTTTCAAATTTCAAGATCAAATACAAATAATTACGAAATATACAAACTCAGAACACAAAAACGATTGAACTGAAGTTAACAACAGAAAGGAGTCATGACTTAAAATTCTCATTCATCAGACAAATAGATGGCGTTGCCCTTAATAACATTAATGTCGATATAATTATAACGTAAGATGAATACAAGGCGAAAGCAATATGTAATAAATAATTGAATTTATTGGAATTATAATTACGTTAGACATGATTCCCTTTTCTAGCAAACTTTATTATCAATATTCTTTTAATTTAGAAAATATTATAAATCCACTCTATCCACCCCTAACCATAGTTCACTTCCCTTCCTGTCAAATTCACCCGGTTTTGCAACGAAAACATTGTAGAAGACCATTTTACATTTAATTATGAGAATCAAAAAGTAACCGATTAACGGCATCCTATTACTATAAACTTTATCTCTCGCCTTAAAAGATTTTAATCAAGATATAAAGATTCACAACGAGTAACTTTGAATGTCTCACCGAAATAATACGTCTATGTATGACAATGAAAACACAATTTATTCGCATATATTACAATGACAAATAGAATATACATTTATATACAATAATATTGCGTAATTAGTACTAGATAAGAAAGGAAAAAGAAAAAAAGAATACGATAACGATTCGAGCAAGTTCGATTTAATTTGCCGATTCGCCAAAAATAATAACTATACTCGATGGAAATGGCAAATTTTCACAAAATTTTTCGATTATATTATTTATAAAAATCTCATGTAACATTTTGCACCATTCTGAAAAAAAATTACAGCAAAGGCCGTTTTAATCCTCTACCTGGTAGAAGAGTAGCTGTTAAAACTCACATCCTTTTTTAACCGTCAGGAGAACTAAACTTTAAAATAGATAAATAAAACAAAAATTTGATAAAAATAAAATCTACAACCCGAATATCGAATATGATATAATATTTATTAATATTTTCGAGTTGTAACGGTATTTAAATGTTCGAAATTTAAAATCGTCTCCCAACATAATTGTAATTTCGTTTCCAAATTTCAACAAATTAAAACAAATATGAAAAATTAACAAAGAAAACAGAAATAAAACCCCTTCAGATAAACGTCACACAGCGCTGCTCGCAGCCTGATTAAGGCTACAAAAAAAAAAAAAAACAACAAAAATACGCCACGGCGAAATTTCATTGTTTGGTATACGAAACAAAGAAAGAAAAAAAAAACAAAAAATGACTCGATGATTTCTATAATAGAAACTATGGTACTACGATCCTTCAATTTTTTTCTTTTGATTTTCGCTTGTACCGTCGGTTCCTAATAATAAAAAAAGCGAAAGGTAATTATCAGATGAAAATTTTTTTTTCATTAATAAACTAAAAAGATAACGTGTGTTTCTTTTTACTTTGCGATGCATGCTTTTGCCACCGTTTTTTGACTGCTTCGCTAATTTGATTTACGTCGTAATACCAAATCGTGATTGCATACCTACAAAATAAATAATAATCGTATCAGATTACTTTTTTTTTTTTCTTCAATATATTAATTTAAAATGAATTAAAAATTTCATATTCCGTTTAAACCGATTACATTTCCTCATTAAGACACATAGTTACTCTAATCGAAGTTAACCGACGAATTGCGAACGTGAAATACCAACTAAAACAAGAAGATAAGCGAAATCATTGCACACACACAGGGTGTTTCGTAAGTTTCTCTCTTGCATTCAATTTTAATGTACGATTTTCTTGACGTTAATTCGACCAAGTACGATAATATCCTTGTAAATTTATTTTCGAGTAAAAAAATTTCGTACTAGAAGTCATTTAGAATCCTCTAAACACGTTTCAAGATCAAGTCTAGGTTACTTTGCATAAATCGAATAATCGACGATATTTTTTTTATTCTTGAAAAGTTGAGAGCCGAAACCAGTTTCCTCATTTTTTGAGCAATCTACATACACAGTCACGTAAGATATAAATTTTATCATTTCAACTCTAGCACGTCGTAAAGAATTTTCCGAACATACTGTATCGTAAACGAAAATAGTATTAATATTCGAATTAATTCTCCCGCATTGGGCATGGTTATCATTTTAATCCGTCATATTTGGCGATTTGTTTCCTTTTTAAAAATTTTTAATCGCATTATTTATTACGACCGGTTACCAAAGACGGGACGAATTACCTCTACAACCAGTTGTATAATCATACCTCGTTCTATAGGATGGCTGGACCTCATGCGGATTACTTCTATCGGACCAAAAAAATAACATTCTATCGAACTTTGGATCAATATCAGCTGCGTGTGTACGTTCATCGGTAGGAAAAATCCTCAATACACCTCCATCCAGCTGTGGAGCAGAAAAAAAAGAGAAATCTTTCGTTATAAAGGTTACCTACATATCGATCTAAACACGATAAAGTGAATCATTTGTAATCCACCACCGCCAGCCCGACAGTAACGTAACGTAACCGACGAACGCATCGCATCGTTTCTTCAAAAACGGTCTACGTGACTACAATAGCGTAAGAATGAAAAACCTTATCTAAATACGAAGGTCACCATTGGTAGCATTTTTTTTTTGTTTCGTTGATGAAATTTTCATCGTTGTCAATTATTACATTTTTTTTTTTTTTGGTCAAAATTCACCAATGCGCCCGGATAAATTTCAACCCTTCATGCTAAAAATAATCTATTAGTCATGCCATGATAACGTGCTAATCGAGTAAAAATAAACAACAGATAAGTACTTTGTTTACATTATCAAGTGTACGAGTCTACGAGTACGAGAAGAAAGGAAAAAAAATTTTTTAAATCAATTTTTCAGTAATATTACCTCTCTTTTCCAATTTTTGTTCAAGTAATAAATGGCGGTAATTATACGACCGTCTCCGTTAGGATTATCTACATGTTTAACATAATGTGCTCCTTCACCAGGATAACATGCTACCATTACCTGCGAAAAAAAAAAAAAAAAAAAAAAAAAAAAAAAAAAAAAAACCAACTTTTGAAAAAAAAAAAAAAAAAAAAAAAAAAAAAAAAACAGAAAATAATACCAACTTTTGATAAATAAACAAAAAAAATAAAATAAAATAAAATATTACGCCACTTACTCTGGTTCTTCCTTTAATGGCGTATTTTCCTAGTTTACCGTTATTCGGCAATTTACTAGAAGTCATGACAATTCTGTCGATATCGTTAATTAGTCTTCGTATATTGGGAAACCCTTCTTCGTTACCCGTCAGCCAAACAATTAAATCGCCTCTGATGCTATGATTTCCTTCGTTATTCTTGACTAATTTTCCTTCTTGAAATCTTCCAGAATTATGTAAACGTAGTACTTCTTCGTAGACTAAATCTCCTCGTTCTTGGCCCAAAAAGTCATCCAGTACTGATATACCAAAATCGTTAATATCGCGAATGAAACTATCACATATTTGTTTCAACACAGCGTCTAAATGCGTCGTTTCTTCTTTCTCTGTTTTACGATTCTCCTGATCGTCGTCGTTCTTTTCGCGTTGATTAGTTTTATTATCTTTGATAACAAGTCCGGACATTCTAAAGCTAAGTTCAGACTGTTTTTGGTTCTCTTTTGAAGTCATGTTTTCATGTAGCGCGCTGCTCTCAAAGGGCCAACATTTATCGCGTGTTTTTCAGATTATCGACAACAGATAAATATATATATCGCAATTCGCTACGTCGTTTGTATCGACTAGGTAAAATGATAATAACGCGAATCCATTATCAGCGTAAGGATTCAGCGAAATTCATTACGCACTCATAGCCGCAGTAACGCCATTGCGTTCACTTGCTCTATCATCACCTTAACACCTTGTCTGCGAAGGAATATCGAACGTAAAATGATCGTGTATATGCACGATGGCGTAACAGCTGTTCTAGAAAATTTCATGTGTGAGTTGACTGAATTTCGTACTCTTGAGAAAGTGGTTTCTTCTCCTTCGTTTCGTATCGAAACAGCGCCCAAGTTGGGATAAAAATAAAATCACTGTTGAAATTCTGAACGACGCACCACAATGAAAATACACTAGGTAGCTTTACGGATACTTTTAAACGAAATTATTCAAATTGAACGCGAAAATAATGATAAAATAACCTAATAACGATCTAATGCACAAGCTTCGATTGGTGTCAACGACAAAGTTAATAAAAAGTTGATAAAATTTCTTGTATATTTTCATTTGAATACACTGTTGCCAAAGCCACATTTTTTTCACGGTTCTATTGGCAATCATGCAATCGATTATCGTAAACTCAGTTTTGCTATATTTACAACCGTACGTTTTAGCGATTCGAAAGTTTGAAAAAGAATCATTCGTTTTTTATTTTCGTTCGACGAAGAACGGAAGGAAGATTGAATTGAATAAAATTAAAATAGAGGTTCATTCTCGTTCTTTTGAAAGAATCGTAAAAATAACCATTATGTTGTGAAAATAGGATTCGAACAGGTGTTTTCGAACTTTCATAGCTTTCATCCCTAATAACAATTGATTTCAATCAACTTTCGCGCCAAGTGATATAAAAAGCTGATAATAAGGGAAACGAATTAATTATGAACGTATTCTACTGCGAAGATGATTTAAATATTCAATTATGCATCTGTTACATCCTGCATCATTAAAATGTACGTTGACAACTTGGTGACTGGATTCTACAACGTTATTTTAAAACAAGTAAGTTGCCCTTTCATTATCATAAACGGCGAACGTTCGTGTACTCAGAACAATAATTACTTAAATATACTCATTCATTTCTAGAAAGTTCTAATATTCGTGAACTACGACATCGATGCGATCTGCGCGGCTAAAATATTACAATCAATATTCCGCTACGATTCTATTGTTTATACATTGATACCAGTTAGTACAATCTCAGACCTAATACTCGCCTACAATGATCACAAACAAGACGTAAGTATTGTATTTTTCAGTTCGTTGAGTATTTCTTTTCTCTACTACTACATCGCGATCATGTTTGCTTTAGGTTAAATACGTTGTACTCATCAATTGCGGTGGTACGGTTGATATTGTAGAAATTCTCGAACCTGAAGAACACGTTATATTCTTCGTTGCGGATAGCCACAGACCTACAGATGTTTGTAATGTGTACAGCAGCTCTCAGGTATATCTGTCGCTTATGATGCAGCTATAATTACATCGTCTACACTTCTGATAATTTTTCTAAATATGCGTTGAATAGATTCGATTATTATGTAAGGCGGGAACTGACGAAGAGGTACCAAATTTTGAAGATATTTTCAAAGACGATGACGACGATGATAATGAAGAAGACGAGGTAATTCTATATAAATTTTCGGCCAATCATTTCGTTTTTAATTTTAATGCGAATTTCCCTGGCGTCTGGTTTGATCGCAGATTGATGATTCCGATGACGATGGCAACGTAGAAAGTCAAGCTTCTAAACGTGCCAGATTAGACGAACAAACTATTATGAAAAGACGTGAAAAACGTTTATGGGAAGAAAATAGAAAAAGGATTTTATTCGAATACGTTCAATTTTCTTATTACAGTCGTTCTGTTCGTAATTGTTAAATTTCCTCCGAGTATGCTAATTTTACCGAAACATTGCAATTTAAATTTGGTTTAAATTTTCAGAGCTCGATTTTAATGTACGAATTATCGTGGCAAATACACAGAGATAATGTTGATTTGTTATGGTGCGTTTTGCAAAACCCGATAGAATGAATCCAACCACCTCTCTTAAGTACTACGATCTAGATTCTAATAAACTCGTTAATTTTTCCAGGTGGGGCATTGTAGGCGTCGTCGAACAGTTCATTTTAGGAAAGGTGGAAATATTGCAGTATTTAAACGAAATCGAAAGAATATCCGCTCATGTTGGAAGATTATGCCCGAACGTTCACGATACCAGTACAGATATCTCATCACAATCTCAATCTCAACATTCCAATGCTGGTTCTACCGCGAGTCGAACTACGTTAAGGATAGATTGTGAAAAAGAGTATCCTTTTCTAAAAATCTATGCCAAACAATTTTATTTTTAAAATTTCCACGAATATTTCCTTAATTATTGTGATCAGTTTACAACTCGCTTTGTACAGGCATTGGACCATCGAATCTAGTCTACGTTACACGATGTTAACGGCAGTTGCTCTTAAACTATGGGCAATTAAAGGAGAAAAAAGATTACAGCAATTGCTTGCCGAAATGGAGTATGTATCTTTGGTTTGGTGTAGTATTTCTTTACAATCCCCCCCCCCATCCCCATCCCGCTCCGTACTCATGGTATATATGTATTTTAGGTTACCATTGTCCGAAAGTAGGCAACAATACTTATCGATGGATTTAAGTTTAAGAAAAGAATTTCATTCGATGATTGAAAAAATCTCAACTGCCCGTAATCTGGAACACATTACATATCCGTCCTTTACTCTTTTACAAGGTTTCAGAATGAAATACCAAGCTGCCGATTATGTTTATTCTATGCTAGCCTTATTATCGAATAATGTAAGTCGCTCGACTCGTATGTATGTAAATAATCATCGAAACGTACCCATCAACACTCTACATTGTACGAATTATTTCAGAGTCGAAGTAAAACGATTTCAGAATGTTTTTACGATGCTATGGATTCTCTCTCACGGTACGTCAGTTCCACTCAGTTCACCTGCGTAAAAAAAAATCAACGTAAATTTTCTAAATCCGTTCTCATTTACAGAACGAAGAAAGATCTGCTAGACGATGGAATAGAAAAATCCAAGAAATTTTTAACTTATATGTTTCGCCACGTGCAGAATGCTTTGGACATGAGACAAGTCATCAGTGCCGGTCCTTTCCTGTATTTCGTTATCCAAGAGGTACACATTCTCACGTCTTGATTGATTATCGACGTGATCAGTTTCCCTAATCGATCGACATATTTCGGATTTCTTTTCAGGGCACGTTGAACGCCAAGTACTACTCGAATCCAGACTGCCTCTGGTTATTAGCTAATTTCGCTTTAAAAGCTTATGTGGCATCTTCACGCAAAACAAAAACAGCTCGGTTACCTCTAATAGCTTCTGCACCTCTTGAAGAAGGTTACTGTTTACTTGTCGGCGTGCCACCGGTTGCTGAAACAGCGCCTAGAAGGTATTTCGATATTTCTTCTCGAAATTTTTTACTATCGTCGAATTTTTCTGAACGTCAATTTTTTCATTTTTTACAGTTTATTCGGTAAGGCTTTCGAGCAAGTTGCAGAAAAAACCGGATGTTCGGTGGCTTTGGATTATTTCGATTCGACATGTAAGATTTCTAAATATAATGCTCTCGTGTTCTTTTCTTATTCTCGTTAATTTTTTTTTTTTTTTTGTATCGTTACAGTTATGAAAATGCAAACCGTTGATCGACCGAAAATATTCGACGCTTTGACCGTATTGTTAAGTTGATAATTGATTTTTGGACCAAAAAATTTATGTGAAAATTGATTTTTTTCCATCCTGTTTTCGACAAAGTTATTATTTATGTATTATTTCTATGTCTTTCTTTTGAGAATACTATGTGTTTGTATTGTGTTTGATTTTCATAATCTACGCAATCGTAATGTGTTCGTTTCCAATATTGTAATTTTTTTTACTTTCGTTTCGTTTAGGTAACTTTTGTAATGAATTAAAACTAGCAATTTTGTAACTTATCATTTTATCCGATGTGTGTATATATATATTTACATTTCAATTGATTTTTTTTTTTTATAGAAAAAATGTACAAATTTGTTTTTTGAAGCTGATGGGTACGTTCGATGAGCAACTCCTGGTGGTAAACTGGTCATTTTCATTGGCACGTGCTTCCTCTCGTAGGTAAAAGAACAGAGAAATCGACAATAATGTGCATGACTTCTTTTTTTAGAAATTAAGGACGTGGACTAGGGGACTATCATAAATTTTGAGCTATCTCCGCCCATGGAACTGGCACTGAATCAAACTCTAAATTTTTCACACGACAGACTACTGTGATATTTTCGACGTGTGTTATGAAGAGTACAATATCTCATTTAATAGAATTTCTCTTGAGAAGACATTCCTGTACCATATTTTATTCTGTGTTCAAGTTCTATTTAGTTACTCATTGAAAACTAGAATCTTCTCTCACTTACACAATTCTTTAGATTTTTTTCAGCATTTATTTGTGCGATTATTTCATTAGCGATTATTTTTTTCATTACAAATCATCGAAGATTTGGAAAAAATTGGCAGAAATTTGTAAAAAATGAACAAAATTGATCAAAAATTACGAAGAAATGTTAGAAAACAAGTGAAACTGACCAAAAATATGAAAAAAAAATCGTTAAAATCATCAAAAATTGATAAAGAAGCGTAAAAATCCGGAAATTAATCAAAAATCACGAAAAAAAAGCAGTTAAAAATAATCGAAAATTAATTAAAGTTGATAAAAACGGATAAGAAACGCAGAAAATTGAACAAAAAAGTATAAAATAATATCGAAAATTGGATAAAAATTTGACAACAATTGATAAAAATGCAGAAAATTGATTAAAACTCGAAAAATATGTGAAGATTGACCAGAAATAAGGGAAAAAAATTTTCAAGTCATCGAAAATTTATCAAAAATTAAAAAAAAAATGATAATGGGGTAAAAATGCATAGTTTAACCTCATTTTTGAGAAAATTTTTTTCATTTTTTACTCTTGTTTTTTCAATTTTGTACGATTTTTGACAATTTTCAGCTAATTTTCAACTCTTTGTTGTGATTTCTGATCAATTTTCTGTATATTTTACACTTGTCAATTTTTTCACCCAATTTTCGATGTTTTTTTAACGATTTTTTTCATATTTTATATCAATTTGCATCTACTTTTCAACAGTTTTCTGTGATTTTCTGCACATTTTTGTCAAATTTTTACCCAATTTCAGGCAAATTTTTACACGATATTTCAACTTTTTGCACTTTTTATCCAGTTTTATTTAGTTTTAAACCAAATGTAAGTAACTTTCAACGATTTTTATTAAATTTTATGTCTATTTTCACACGATTTTTGATCAATTTTTTGTACTTTGTACCCATTTTTGTCAAATTTTGACCCAATTTTCAACAATTTTTCACGATTTTTATCATATTTTAACTCAATTTTCATGTAATTTTCAACGTTTTTTTGTAATTTGCGATCAATTTCATGTGCGTTTAACAAACTTCTGTTAAAATTTAGCCCAAATTTCAATGATCTTCAACGATTTTTATCATGTTTAAGTCTTTTTTTCTGTAATTTTCAATATTTTCCCATGGTTTCTTATCCATTTTTTCATGATTTTTGATTCATTTTTTGCATTCCTTACGTATTTTTGTTGATTTTATACTCAATTTTTTATGATTTTAACAACCTTTTTTTACATTTTAGATTTTTTTACACTCTTTTACCCAATTTTCAATTGTTTTCAACGATTATTTCGTATTTTGTGTCAATTTTAACCTAATTTTTCCCAGTTTTTCGTGATTCTTCGATTGAAAGCTGAGTAAATAATTGATAAAAAATCGTAAATAATCGAAAAAATTACTCAAACGTTGAAAAAACAAAGTGAAAACTGATCAAAAATTACGAAAAAAAAGTTGAAAATAAGCTGAAAATTGAACAAAAAATGTGTAAAAAATTGTTGAAAATTATGGAAATTAGAGTAATAATAATTTAAAATTGGGTTTAAACTTGACACAAAATTTAAAAATAGGTAAAAAAATTCACAAAATGGATCAAAAATTACGAAAAAATGCATGAAAATTGACCGAAAATCATTAAAAATCATAGAAAATCGGGTAAAAATTTAACAAAAATACGTAAAAAAATGAACAAAACTGATCAAAAATTACAAAAAATGTTGGAAATTTGTGATTTGACTAAAAATTGTTAAAAATTATTAAGAAAACGGATAAAAATTCGACAGGAATGCGTAAATAAAATGCATAAAATTAATCAAAATCACCTCAACGCAAAGTAATGAAAATAAGCTGGTTAGAAACCCCCTCTCCTAGCAAAATTAAGCCATGGGATACTTGCTCAAAAATAGCGATGTGATATATCAAAATAGGTCAAAATTTTACGTTAAATATAAAAATCATCATAATTTTTGATTTCGACCCCCCCCCCCATAGAGTTCTGCCCACAAATTTGAATGGGGAACTGAAGAAGTGACACCATTTAAATGACATGTAATCGAAATTTAAGCAAATCAGACAATTGTGGCTGATTAGTTTCAACTCTTAGCATACATTGGCCCTCTAAAAAAATTTCCAATTCCCCCCCCCTTCCGGCCAAGTTATAACAAAAAATCAATTTCAAAACAGCAATGCGGCACATCAAAATGGTTTAAAATTTTACGTTGAGTTTGAAAATTTTTGAATTTGACCCCCCTTGGTGGAGTTTTGCCTCCAAACTACAACTTGTAAGAGGAAAAATAAATAATTGACCTCATCAGATGAAACGTATGTAATTACAATTTACACACGTCAGACTGTAGCAGTCAATCAGTTCCAATTTTGCAGCACCTATCAACTCGGAAAAACGTCTAAACCCCCCTCCCCCATACCGAATCATACCCGATAAAAACATATATTTTATAACATAGCCGTGTGACATATTAAAATGCCTTAAAATTTCGCGCTGAATTCAAAAATTGTAGTAATTTTTTAATTTGACTTATCCTTTCTTTTTATTATTATTATTATTATTATTTAATTTTTTTTAAAGAAAGAAATTGATGTCGATTGTTTGTGTTTGGAACGTAGATTATTACAACAATGATTTTGTGTAGAAATCAAAAAATTTCAGATATTTTCACTATGACTCTGATGAACTGAAATTTTGAAAAAAAAAAGTGCAATAAAGGGGTCTTGTTTATATCCAAAATCAGTATTTTTATTAAATAAAAAAAATTCAGATCAAAAAATCATATCGGAGGGAAATTATAAGAGGGGAGAATTATTGACTTTTTTGGGAGCCTGGCTTTCATTATGTACATATAGTGAAAAATTGGGTAAATTAATCAACAAATTCTTTGAAAAAAAAAAATTCAGAAGTACTTTCGAAAAAAAATGCTCACCCCCCCCCCCTCGAACATGAGTTTTTAATGTTGAATTATTAGATAAAAATAATTCTAAATTTTTATGCTTTGCGAAATGACGGCGTTTCCTTCAATACGTATACCAATATCACATTTGGGTTATTTTGTCAGGGAATGGGCCATATTTAAAAATCTAAACGTCAACAAATAATCCTTAACCAAAAATAGAAATAGAAAAACAGCACAAATGTAAGTACTTACATACAATTCTCGTAAACTCGTTTCTTCTCCATAAAACAAAGTACTCTTTCTTCTTTACTGGATGACAAAGCATAACGTACCAATCGAAATCTTCAACAACCACGCGGAAAGAAAAAAATAAACCGAAAATTCATAATCGTAAACAAACGCGATAGGTAGTTGTAATTCGAGTCCTAAATAATTTCCAATATCTACAATTCACAGGCAAACATTTTTTTTCAAATAAAATAAAATCAGGTATGGACCTCTTGCGTAAGTGAATAATCATACTGAGAAATGATGTTACTTTACAAAATATCACGAATTCATGCGGAAAAAAATTCCATCATATTGCCACGTCATTGGGTTTTATCTTTTGCGTAACCAACTACGAATCTTCGATTATTTGAACAAACTTTGCAAAGGCAACTAATGCGTTCAAAAGCCTATTACAAAAAGCATTATCAAATATAATAGGTGACTAAACCTATAGGTCATATTAATTGTTACCTGGTAGGCTGTTAAATTTAGCACGTGCATAGTTCCAATTGAGTCATTCGATAAGAAGGGTTCGGTTCATTGTCAATTCAGGTATAAACTTCATTGGAAACGTCATCGAATTATCAATTTGCAACCAAAAGCCAAAATGTTACCAGATGACTCATGGTCTAACAATGTACTTTCGTGTAAAACGAAAATTATACCTACAATACTATCTTATCTAATTGTATCGAAAATTTAAAGACTATCTTTCTCTGTCACTACCTGTACCTATACCTACCTACGCATCCATACAATTAGCATGCACGTGTCGTAAACTAACCTAAAGCTACTAAAAACACAATAGATAAATAGATTACAATACATAACCACCAACATGAAATACGCAGGTGCTGATACCAAACAAGAATCTATCCGGTATTAAAAATTATTTTATTATACGTTGAATTGAAATTTTTTTTTCAAAATTTTTATAAACATAAAATGTAAACACTGCATTATCACAAAGCAAACATTTCGTTAATTCGCATTTTTTTTTTCCATAATATAATTGTTAATCACTAATATACTGGCTTATTCATAATAAAATAATATACTTGAAAAAAAAAGTAAAAAAAAAAAAATAAATAAATAAATAACCGGTCTAAACTTTAGAATAAATAATTATTTACATGATAATAGGTACATTTAGAAAAAAAAAAAAAAAAGAAAAGAAAAAAGAAAGAACAAAGAATTATATTCAAAAGCTAATTTACTCTAAGGGAATTTGTAACATAATCAAATTTTTTCATAGAAAAAAATTAATAATAAAACCACGCGCGTCTCAATACAAACAGCAAAATCTCTCACATGTTTTGGCTTAATCGTTCATTTTTTTGGTCATTTTTATTAAATAATTTTATACAAAAAAAACATTTTTTTCAATAAAATAATACATATTGTGACGATACTTGCAATTGGTGTAAACTCTCGTACGCAAAAAAAAAAAAAAAAAAAAAAATTACTTTTAAAAAGTTCTAGTTTATCAATAATAATACCTATGAATGTTCATTGGCAAACGGATTAAAAATTTTCAGGGGTCAAGTATACACTAGAGTTGTTTTTTTTCCTTCCTCTTACATAATTTTTCGAATTATTTTTTTCGGTCTAATTTTCGATAATTTGTTTTATTCTGATTTTACGAACGCATTCTGTTGTATGATTTCAAAATGAACGTAATAACGTAACGTAACGTAACACGATAAGTTACACTGCAGACAGAATGAAAAAAAGAAATGGAAAATGACATCTAGGAAAACAGAAAAATAGTACCTATTTGAATTAAATTTTTCACAAATATGCGTACAATAAAGAGATACCTAATTAATGCTTATAACAATCGGGAGGGAAATATACGAGAAAATTATTGTATAGTTGGTGATTATTAATTTAAAGTGTGTATTTAATTTTTAACGTGTATTGACCGACTGACATTGAATTGAGTATTTAGTTGTTGTTGTGTTTTTTTTTTTCTATTTAAATTGATTAAATCGAAGTTGAGAAATTTTGAATTTTAGCTTAAAAAAATTTGTACGAATCATTTAAGATTTGATCGTGTGTTTTAATTTTTACGGTCTATTTCTTTATTTTATTTTATTATTCCTTTCTTTTTTTTTTTGTTTTATACACTTATAATAAAACGAGAAATAATAATAAAAAGCGGGTTATTATCCGTGATTTTTTTTTTGTTTTTTTGTTCGTTTTTTATTTGTTTTTTTTTTCTTAATTTCCAAAATACTTGCAACAAAATCGTCTTACAAATATGTTCGTTGCATGAAACAACCAGCAGCAAGTTGAGTATCGAATTAAAAAATTTATTTGAATTATAATTTTTTTTTTTCGTATGTATTATTATTTATTTATTTTTTTTTTTTTTTCGTTTTTTCTTTGAATAGAATTTACGCTATGCAAGAATTTGTGTTGTAAGTACTATAGATGTCGTGTTTGGCTACGCTTAATGTACAAGTAGTGGTTCCAAAAATAACGCTACGTATTTTACACTTTTATAAGGCGTGTCTGTGTTATGAATTTATTTGTTTTTAATTACTATATAATTTTTCTCTCTATATATCTTAACTACTACTACTACTACTACTACTTCTACTGCTACACGGAAAAGAAATATATTCGAGGATGATTTTTCCCCTTGTTTTCTTTGTTGGTGATTTATTGATCGATCACTACCTTGGAAGTTATCAGTTACCTGAGATCCCTGCTGATCATCGTGGTTTATTGCGGGGGTAAATTTGATAGTTTAACATTTACTGTTAATTTTTTTTTTTTTCTCTTTATTCGTCTTTAGGAGGCACTAAGCCTGATGAATTTATTATTAGATACACATACATACACAATTACTACTACATTTACACATCCGTAATATGCGCGAATTAATGTATTACACCACGTGTTCGTTGAAATTGGACGAAACGTGCGCAGGATGTATACAGATAGTAGGAGCATAGGTTTGATTTTTATGTACCTAGACAGTGCCGATAATCTATGCGTCCGAAGAGAAGGGGAGGGCAAGATTGAGTTAATAAATTACCATCCACGTATTTACGTGTTAATTATTACCTAAACTACCTAGAAGCTCGTCGTAAATGAAGGAAGCTAATTCAAACGGTTTGATCACCTCTTGTTCGAGGGTATGGGACCAAGATTAATTATTAAGTCGAATACGTCGAGTCCATCAGGATCAACTTGGTGCTATGGTCTCGTTTATCTGAATTTTTCAAATGTCAATTTTTTAAATATCATTTTTTCGACGAGCTAATATCGCTAGTGATGATGAGCAGCCATGTGTAAGGTGTTACTATCTGGCCAGGTTCAAGCACCATACCATTAGGTAACATAGTCACCTCTCATCTTGCCCTTGATTATTTTTTTCGAATACGCTGAAATGTACC
Organism: Ferrisia virgata; assembly: GCA_900060175.1. Classification (NCBI taxonomy): domain Eukaryota; kingdom Metazoa; phylum Arthropoda; class Insecta; order Hemiptera; family Pseudococcidae; genus Ferrisia; species Ferrisia virgata. The sequence continues at coordinate 40,637 of FIZR01006991.1, forward strand.
AAAGCCATTTCGTTGCTGTGTGTATAGATTTTATATAAAAATGTAAATCGTTTACATGAGTATCAACTGCGATCAGCATTTTACTTAACGTACAATTGATTTGATTAACTCGTTACCTCATCAGTAACATCCCCCATAGATCTATGAAATATTGAAACTCGACGACCTAAAAAAAAATGATCATCTATTTTCTCTTTTTTTTTTCAACAGACTGTAGCATCCAGTATGTTCAATAATTAATTCTTTTATCTGATTGGATGATGTCTGAAAGTTCTTTTTTTTTTTGTATTATTAAAGACGTTATTATCGTAATAAAACGAAATGTTATCGAATATCGATTCAGTTTTTTTTTCCTTATATATGTTTTTTTTTCTCCATTTAATTTTTGTTCTTGTTTAGATTTACCTTTAAAATACACTCTGTATTGTCTAAGTTGGTTAATGTGTTATTTTAAATTGGCTTATAGATAAAAAAAAAAAAAAGTATATATGTTTTTTCTACTATTTAAATCAAGATCAAGATATCTTAGGCATATTAATATAATACATACAACGAATATAAAAACGTCGGTTATGGTTTCAAAATTAAAGGGTATGAATATATCGTCGATAAGACGCGAATGGGTATGATTTTTGCCCTCGTTAAATGATCTCATTGATCTTGGTTTTATTTTAAAACACAAATTTACCCTTTTTTTTTCTTCGTATTCGAACTGTAAATTATTTTGAGTTTTTATTTTTATCATCTTAATATAAATATATTTTAGAATTTATGTATGATTACGAAAGTGTATAGTACAATTTAAATTATTTATCCGAATCTTACTACAATTTCTTCGGGTTTGCATTGGTAAAACAAAAAAAAAAACAAACAAACAACCCATCCAGGTTCTTTTCAAAGTATATATAAATTAATGTAGCGAATGAATGTGAATATTATAAATATAATTATTTTAATTTTTAAATTTTCGCCCTTTTTTTTGTAGCATATTATATATTTAAAAAAAAAAAAAAAAAAAATGATATATAATATGATTTCGTTTGTTTATATAAATTGATATATATCACATTATTCTCTTATATTTATTATATAACAGATATTTTTATTTACGAAATTCGCAGTAGATCAAAAGAATTTTGAATTTTGTTTTCTATTTACGCGTTTTATAAACGATATTATAAACGATTATCTGTGGTTAGATGTAGAGTATATATTTTCGCGTCTCGAAATCGGTGTAATTTCGAACTCTTTTTTGTTTTTTTGTTTGTTTTTTTTTTTTTAATTGTCATATTTTTCGCTTATGTAATTATTTTTCTCACCTGTAAAGGCTATTACGTTTTACGTTATCTATCTGTTAACATTCTGTCTGAAATAATGTCATTGTATTGCACTTTCGCAAATTCTTTTTGTTTTGTAACACATTATTGTACAATAGAGTATAACTTATTTTAATAAATCTTTAGTTATTGATGCGTATGTTTTTATCGTGATGAAGAATTTTCTTTTTTTTTGTAACATATTCCGCTTCTGTAGCTACATTATTTATAAAACAGGAAATAAAAAATTGAAAATTGGTACGATTGGAATATTATTATTTACGTTTTACATACGTGCTGTGTTTTTCTTTTTACACAGTGTTGCAGTAGATACGAAAACCAAATTATGAAATCATTGTAAATCAAACAAATCTACAGGAAAGTACGGGGAGGTGATCAGCAACTTGAAGGCCCCGTGATAACTTTATTAAATAGATTCTTTATTCTCAGTACTCGCTTCCATTTTTTATTCGATCGTACAGCGAATGATCATAATTTGATTTGCCATTTTAATATTTATTTCATCTCATGCGAGTGGTTGAGAATTCTACATTGGAGGGAGCTCCTTACATTTTCCTTGTGGAGAGAATGTGTGGAAAGGTCTGTTTTTTTTTTTTATTTAAAGTGCTTTTATGCTAAAGAACATGGTTTTTACAATTTTTATTTAAAAACATCTGTTCAATGCCCATTTTTTAACCTGATTTTCTGTGTCATATTGTCAATGAAAACTAGGCTATTACGGTTTATCGACCTTCGGCAGATGAGAAGAAAAATATCAACTAAATTCGTTTTGGGGCCTTGAAGACCATTATATCCATTTTTAGTCTTGTCGGATATTGGTATTCATTTTTTTTTCGAAATTAAAAAATTATCTGCTCAGCTCGATACTGACCAAAATCAATCAAATCTGGAGAGAATAGGCTTTGATGGGCGTGCTATTTGATATTCTGGAGTGAGGCTGACCACGGTTCAAAATTCAGTTGTGCCTGAATTTTGAAGAGAGGATGCTGAGCGGCTAACATTGCAAAAATGGCTCCTTTTTGAACCAGTCGATTGAAAGTCCAAAGTTGAATAACATATCCAAAAATTAGCCTTCTAGATCAATTAGGAGGGGAGATATGAGAGGTTTTCCCCGTTCAACCTTGAAAAAATGATAGTTCCTCCCCTATCACCTCTCCAAATTAAGCTAAGGAGTTGAAATTTGGTATGTAGATTTAGTATAGGTCCTAAATGTGCCTTTTGGTGTTGTCGACTTTTTAGCCCTTTGAACTCCTACTATCCTTTCCATTGATCGGAAAATATTTATTTTCCCTCATAATCCTAGAGTGGTGAAGATATTTTGAAAATTTAATATTTGGAATTGTGAATTTTTATCTATTTTTCAACATTTATTGAGAGATAACTACCAATTAAAAAGAGCATATTTTGAAGTTTTATGAAGAAAAATTAAAGGTTTTCAGTTTTCACTAATTTTTCAAATTCAATAACCACACTTTCCTTCCACGAAAGAAGAGATTTATTGGAATTTGTTTTTAAAAATGGCGAGAAAAAATCACAGCCGGATCGGAGCGAAAGCGAAAATTTTAGAAAATATGGACAGAAAGCTCGAAAAATTGTATTTTAATGCATCTTTCCCAGGGAATTTGTTCTCCTCCTTGTCCAACTACCACAGTTACTTCGACAGGAAAGCGTTCGTTATCTCCTTGTCCCAGTACAATGGTTCCCTGGACAGGCGAGCATTATGCATGGACAAGCGTTTGTTCTCTCCTAGTCTGAGTATGATGGTTGTCTCAACAGGTAAGCATGGTACATGGACAAGCGTTTGGTGTTTCATTGTCCAACTACTACGGTTGCCTCGGTAGGCAAATGCGGTATACAAACAAGTGATCGTTCTCTCCTTGTCCTACTACCAGGGTTATCTTAACAGGCAAGTACGGTACATGAACCAGCGTTTGTTCTCTTCTCGTACGAGTACAATGGTTACCTCGACAGGCAAGCACAGTCATGGGCAAGCGATTGGTGCTTCCTTGTTTGACTACCTTGGTTGTCTCAAAAGGCAAGCACCGATCACGGGCAATTGTTCGTTCTCTCCTTGTCCAAGCATAACAGTTACCTCAAGAGACAAGTGCGGCATGAGGACAGTTTGTTGGTTCTCTCCTTGTCCGACAACCATGGTTGCCTTGTCCGACAACCATGGTTGCCTTGTCCGACAACCATGGTTGCCTTGATAGACAACCATGGTTGATTAGGTATACAGATAAGCATTTGTTCTCTACTTATCCCAGTACAACAGTTGCCTCAACAGGCAAGCATGGTACACGGACAAGCGTTCATTCCTTCCTTGTCCGAATACAATAACTGCCTCGACAGATAAGAGGTACACAGACAAGCGATTGTTCTCTCCTTGTCTGCATGTGATGGTTCCCTCAACAGATAAGCGTGGTAGATGGACAAGCGTTTGTTCTCTCAATGTCTGACAACCACGTTTGCCTCAACAGGCAAGCATAATACATGGATAATTATTTGTTCTCTCTATGTTCGAGTACAATGATTTCCTCGACAGACAAGTGTGTTACACGGACAAGCATTCGTTCTCTCCTTGTCCAATTAACATGGTTTCCTCAACAGACAAACGCAGCTCATTGACATTTGTTCGTTTTCTCCTTGTCCGAGTACAATGGTTACCTCGAGAGACAAGTGCAGCACGAGGACAGTTTGATCGTTCTCTCCTTGTTCGACTACTCTGGTTGACTTGACAAGTAAGCATGGTATATAGAGAAGCGTTTGTTCTTTCCTTATCCTAGTACAACAGATGCCTCGACAGACAACCATGGTACATGGACGAGCGTTCGTTCTCTTCTTGTCTATGTATGATAGTTGTCTCGATGGGCAAGCATGGTACATGGACCAACGTTCGTTCTTTCCTTGTCTGAGTATCACGGTTGCCTCGACAAGCAAGTATGTTACACAGACAAGCGTTTATTCTCTCCTGGTCCAACTATGATGGTTACTTCGACAGGCAAGCGTTCGTCCTCTTGTTGTCCGAGTACAATGATTGCCTCATTGGCCAGGTACGGTACACGAACAAACCTTTGGTGTTTCCTTGTTCGACTACCTTGGTTGTCTCTACAGGCAAGCACGGTCTTTTAGGAAAGAAGAGATTTAATGGAATGTGTTCTTGAACATGCTGAGAAAAAATATAGCCCGTGCAGATCTAGGACAAAACATTTAGAATATACTAACAGAAAGCTCGAAAATTTGTATTTTAACGCATTGATCGAGCATTCCGTTTGTAAAAAAAATTAAATTTCCTCAAATCACGTGATAAGAACTAAAGATTTTTCACAATTCGACGTCACGTGTATTAAGTTTGAAAATTTGTTACCATGACTTTATCTGATAATGGCCCACGATTAGTAATTTTGATATTGGTGTGAAAGAATAAGAACCAGAGCAAATTGTTGATTCACTTTTACAATTATCAAATTTTAACCTACTTGATAAATTCGACAGCCTTTTATCATCGTTCAAGATGACTTTCCGAAATTCATATTTTAATATGTTGAAGAGATAGGCTCTGTGAATATAGTAGTTAATACCTTACCAAAGTACACGAAGACTTAGCTTTCGTATAGCTAAGGTAAATTGATGAATCTGACAAACACCCGTTTCTTGAAACTACCTAGGAAAAGGATTCAAAAATTTCATGAAACCCACTCTGGACTGTTCACAGTTGATTAGTTGATGACCTTTTTGATTTGTGTAGCTATTCTCCGCTTTCTTATCGAGTTGGAGGTGCTAGCACCAGTAACAAACTACAGTAATCCAAAGAAATAACCCTAAATTCGCAAAAATTAATCCATCACTAAGCCAAATTAGATCAAAATCATGTTATATTTTTTTTCACGATACTTAAATTCAAGTAAACTAAACAAAATTATCCGCGCACACATAAACTAATCGTAATATTTACTAAAGAAAAAAGAACGCTAAACAAAAATCACTAAAAATAATTTTCATTTACCGATACCTAAATAATATCATCATAAATATCACAATTTACAAAAATTTAAAATACAACGATTCTTTACAACGAACGTAACGTAAACGTAAAATAAACTTTCGTCTTAATATTCTACCTCGATGCTCGGGTAGCAACTAGAAGTCTAGTACAACACGAATGAAATCAATCCTGTAAAAAAAGTCTTTCCGGATGATTTGATTTAAAAGCAATATTAATAAACGTTACTGAAAAAGATACAGTATTTAAATTCGAACGGATCGTGTAAAAAATTGTATACGATGAAAATAGTAATCTAAATAAATATACTTATTATAATCGGAATACAATATTCCAAGGATAGAAAGAACCTATACAACGGCGTACGCTCACTGCGTAGAACTACTCTCCGAAGAAATTTCCTGAGAATCGGGTTTTTTAGCTTTCTTCTTCTGTATGTCGGCTAAAGTCTGTTCGATAGATCTAGAATCTTTTTTATTTTCGCTTGGAACTAAAATCAGATATTTCAAAATTTATAATATCTTTTCACCGATAATAAAGGTAAAATAAATATCGAAATATTTACCAAAACCGTATTGTTTATTAATGCCAGTCTTTCTAGCGGCGTCTTTGGCACTTTCTAAGCCAATCAAATGTTGATACTTAGTTTGATAATTAGAAGCCGGAACGAATTTATCATTTTCACGTTTCTTTTTAGCGTACTCTAGTTCTTCCTCTTCTTCTCGTTTCCTCTGTAACAGATACATACATTTGTGTACATAATGAATCGATAAATTCGAATGACATGAATAATAATGTACTTTTTCGGCGATCTGTTTTGCTTTTTCTTCATTCCATTCTTCACCTCTTCGAAGGGCATTTAATTCATCTTCCGAAGGCACGAATTCTTTCTTATATACGACTATATAACGATCGACTCCTTCTTCACCGAACGAATATGAAACCATACCCGCATCTTGAGCAACTTCGTGTCTGGAAATTAGACGAAAGTGAGAAATAAATAAGCTTCAAAGAAATAATACCAGGATGAGAAGAGTTACATTATGGTTCGAAAAATTCTGTCACAAGGAGAAAAGGGTAGCTTAGTTTTACCCTCATCTAGTTCAAATTCGTTGACTTTTTTTTCAACCTAAGAAACAGAGTTTATTAATAATACAAGGCACAGAATAACAAAAAATTTCAATAACAAAATGAATCTAAATTACGTACATCGTCGCGAAAAGCTTTCAATTTTTCTTTTTCTTTGTTTATCTGCAACTGTCTTGCCTCTCGAGCTTCTGTGAAGTGATGAAGCGAAAAAAACAATAATTAAAATACACGAGTACTGTTGTAAGAATATTCAGTAAATCGTAGAAAAAGGTAAATTCAAGTACTTACTCTTAATCTTTTGTCTCTCTTTTTCGCTCACACTGGGTGGTTTATCCATAGAATTTAATATCGAACCTAACAAATCCATCTTGAATTTAAATACCTGATATGTTGAAATTGAAATTACTAATTAAAGCTCAAATCTTATCACCATACTTTTCATACTTTTAGAGTAATTTAAAATAAGAACTATAATCTAAATATATGAAATGAAAACATCGATCTAATGAAAGTGAAATAATCCACATCCAGAATATTATCAAATTGTCTTCTTATCATTGCAGACTCAAAAAGAAGAATTGCAGGAAAAACGATTCGATCGATGAATGTATTTTCCATTCAAGTTTTGACATTAGGTTATGAAGATGAAATATGATGAAATGAACGAATTTCGTCATTTACTTTATTGCCACAAATTCATCATTATCATGGGTTTTTATTTTTTTTTCAATTTTTAAAATTATTTTTGTAAAATAATTTTTTGTTGTAAGATGTAGGTTTTAGATGAAGTAACTGGAGTCATTCTTTATAAACAAAAGATGCCATACATTGAAATGATAATCTTTATACAGTAAACCTGCATTATTTGAAATCGAATGAATTTGGTCAATTTTTTGGTTATTATAGGTACCAAATGTACAATTAAAGGGCGGGATTTTTCATGGTTTTTATTATTTTTTTACTTGGTTTCTGTCCTCCGTTATTTTGATTTTAAAAATGCATACCGATACTGTATTGCCAGTATTGAATAATCAAAAATTGCTACTTGGCACATTTTAATACATCGACATCCACGCGATGATTTATGCAATGATGAATTTTAAATATACATGAAAGTGAAACAAAACATATGTATTTTGAAGCTTTTAATATAGTTACATAAATAAATATGATTAAATGGCATTTTTCGTCAGCTTTTGTGTATTTATTTGAGACAAGCTACGAATTCCAAGGCCGTAAGAAAGTTGAACAGTGGATGAAGAGTCAGCTTCGTACTTGGAAATACAAGCATAACAATGAATCCTTTTTTTCAACACCCGTCATTGATCTGTATTACATACAAATGTTTTCATTCTTTTAAAACTCGCTTTCAATTTCCAGAATAAAACCAAAAAATATACATTACACAGCTTTTTGTCCGTAAGATAATCAAGTAAGTATAACTTTAATATAGCAAGACCCAATAACATTCAAATTCGGTATAATATACTTAATACAGTACAAAAATGTTTAGATACATTAAATTTAATCATCCATTTTGCATTAAGTAGGTAATAAGGGCATATCAACGTATCATTGTATTCGGATAATCCTCACGTGTTTCTGTTCGATTCCGTTCAAGGTGAAAAACATAAAATTCAATTTGAAGTACTCAATAAGCATAATTCGCCAATCAGTATTAGCAATAAATTTGTAGATTGATCAATCTTAAGAACACAAGTATTAACCCTGATTAATGGATTGTTTAAACCGTAGTTTAGCATTATCTTCGAATTTTCTCGATTACCTATGTTACTTGTATGGATCGGAGATACCTTTCATTAACTTTTCAACACCATATTCGATTACGCCAATATAAGACATTAATACGATTATTGGCGTTACTGAGCAATAAATTTACAATCGAGATAATTTCTGATATTCCCAGATATGATTTTATTGATCGGTACTAACTAAGAAATAAGTATAAATTTTTATAATTTTTTTGTTTAGACCTATGTTTTAAAATAGAAATATTTTTCCACGGAACTACGTTTTATTTGCATGGAGTTTACCGAAAAATCCGTTGGTGGATATTTATCAATTTTATTTGTCCAATTTATCAGTCAACTTTGAATTCATAAACAATTTATAAAGTGGTCACAGAGATTTAAGAACAAACAAATAAAAACTAAACCATGGCGTCGGATATTGGCATATCTACCACAGTTAATACCATTTTCAAGTTCCGGATTAAATTTCAGCACACTTATTTCCAATAAACACCCAATAAACACTCGATGAAGATCATATATATAATGCAAAATTGTTACCAGAATTCATAACCGTATGGGCTGAATAGGTATCTATTTTATGCTCATCGTTTATTTTATTGTTGGGAGGAGCAGCTGTTCCGAAATATATTTTACAGTAAGTTCATACAATAAGTTATGATTAATAGGTAATTGCAATCTCATCTCTTGTTTAAATTTTTATGATTTTTTTTTTCAATCTAGAAACTGAAAAAATGAATAAAATACTGGGTTGGATATTGGTATTTCTTGGCATTCTTGTTCATTCAGAATGCGCCTTACCCAAGAAGACCTTAGAATGGTGGCAAACATCTCTCATATATCAAATATACCCCAGATCGTTCAAAGACAGCAACGAAGATGGGGTTGGCGATCTCAAAGGTAAGTGCTGCTTTATTAAAGCAGATCTGCATGCAATTTCAAATCATTTAAATGGTATCGCGACTAACCATATAATTTTGCAGGAATTACAGAAAAATTAGTTTACATTAAACATATAGGAGTAGGTGCAATATGGCTCTCTCCAATATTTTCTTCGCCTATGGCTGATTTTGGCTACGATATTTCCAATTATAGAGAAATAGAGCCGATTTTCGGTACAATGGAAGATTTTGAAAATTTAATACGTAAAGCTCATCGAATAGGTATCTGTTTATAATTAACGAATTAAAAATTATTTAAACGTTTTATTCAGTACGTTCATAGTTATTAATAATACTAACTCACGTCAACTCATTTGTTCTAAGGTTTAAAAGTAATCCTTGATTATGTTCCTAACCATACCAGCGACAAGCACGAATGGTTCCAGAAATCTATCAAAAAAATTAAACCTTATACTCATTATTACATTTGGAAAAATGCAAAATATATCAATGGAAAACGACACCCTCCAAACAACTGGGTATTTTAGTGTTGAGCTATACTACTTATCAATCTGAAAAGAGTTCACAAACGTTGTAAAATGCGTTGTGGATAAGTATTTACATCGCAATTCAAAAATTTTAATTTGTAAATTGAATATTCAATAAAAAAAAAATGATTACAGTTATCAGCGTTCGGCAAAGGCGCCTGGGAATGGAATGAAGAAAGAGGCCAATACTATTTACATCAATTCGCAATCCAACAACCTGATTTGAATTATCGTAATCCTGTGGTCTACGAAGAAATGAAAGCAAGTTTTCTTTTACTTGTTTTTTTTACACGCTATAACTTAGTATATCATAAGAATAATTTTGTAGAACATCTTAATCTACTGGTTGGACAAAGGAGTTGATGGATTCCGTTTGGATGCTGTAAATTACATCTATGAAGATAAAAGATACCTTGATGAACCTTTATCCAACAAATCAAATGTCGCGTCAGACGAATACGATTACCTCGACCATATCTACAGTACAAATCAAGAAGAAACCTACCAAGTAATAAAAGATTGGCGAAATATTTTGGACGGATATTCAAAAAGGGGAAGGAAAAGGTATTCTTTATTTATTTCTTTTAAACACAGTTTCAAATTTCAAAGTTACAAAAACGTGAAAAATTAAATGTATTACAGATTCATGATGTCGGAAGCTTATGCCGATCTTGATACCGTAATGAAATATTATGGGACAAAGGACAAACCAGGCTCGCAGCTGCCATTCAACTTCTTATTTATCGACACGATTAAGCGATCAAGCGACGCTGAACACGTAGCAGAACAAATAAAAGCGTGGTACTCGAAAATGCCATCTCACGGTTGGGCGAATTGGGTGGTAAGTAGATATACATACTTTTCTAAAAACAAGTACATCGAAAGCACGTATTAGAATATGATCACATGCATAGAATTACGCATTATTAAAATTCCGGCAATGGCATTTATAAATGACAAAATTACATATTGAATTTAGATAGGAAATCATGACAATTCACGACCAGCGACCAGATACGGCCAATTCTTAATTGACGGATTGCACATGATCCAGTTGCTTCTTCCTGGAACTCCAATCGTTTATAATGGTGATGAACTGGGAATGGAAGATACATTCATAAGATGGGATCAGTCGGTGGATCCGCGAGCAATAAACGCTGGTCCTGAACGTTACGTAAGTTTATCCCGGGATTTATGCAGAACACCATTTCATTGGAATGATGAAGAAAATGCGGGTAATCATTTATGATATGGATTACATTGAGAAAACAGTTATATTCAAGAGTAATAAATCAATCATCGTTCATTTACACAAATTTGCTGATTATTTACTTATGTTTTATAGGATTTACTGATGGTTTGAAAACGTGGCTACCTGTGAACCCGGGTTATTGGAAGGTTAACGTTAAGGAACAGAGTAAAATTTCCGATCGAATTACTCATCTACAAGTTTTCAAAGAACTGTCTCATTTGCGAAAGAACATTGTATTTCAAAAAGGCGATTTTAAAATAACCACAATCGACAAATGGATTCTAGTCTTTTACAGGTAAATTATATTTTTTCGTGCTTAGAGGTTTTACCCGAAGGCGAATAATTTTTCAAAAATTCGATACCACGTATTTTATTGAGATTGCTATTACAGTATACATTTACTTGACAACAAAAAATATACCCTTTATTGCTAACCGTACAAGTTTTGTTTAAAAATAAGTACAAGTCACATTACGCTCGTCTATTTACATACACTTGAATTACTTGGTAAGAAATGTTTTTTTAATGATTTTTCGACACATTATGCATATAATATGATCATACTTATACCTGCTGATTTGTTTGAATTGAACCCCAAGGTACAAAGCGAATTCTAATTACAAAGTTAGATAAATATTACACTGAGTTTATATTTCTTTCAGGACATTTCCCGATCATTCCACATTCATTGTAGCGGTCAACTTTGGAAGCGAAATCATGATAGTTGATCTGCAAAAAGAACGCCCATCGCTGCCAGATAAGTTAATGGTGGTTGTACCCAGTGTCAACTCCGATCATAAAATTGGGTACAGATTAATTAATATGTTGCAACTTACAGCTCTTGAAGTTAAGTATAGATTATTCGTGAATAATTTACAAAATAATTTTTTTTCTTACACCAGGCAAGTGATACTCTCAGGTAATATCAAACTTAGACCAAAAGCAGCTCTAGTAATGTCAACCAGTAACGTAGATACGGAAAGTGACAGCGATAATAGCGGTAACCAAAAAAATAATAAATTCACGACAACTACTACCGCACCTTCGTCACCGGCAGGAATCGAGGACTACGATAATTTAGATTGAATAATTCATGTAAAACTCAGAAAAGAAATGAACTAAATCTCTTTTTTTTTAATGAAAAGTATTTATATTATGCATACATATCTACAATTCCATCATTGCATCCAAACTTGATTAAATTATTAGTTAACTCATATATCACATTTTAGCAATAAAATTCTCGCTTCAATACATACCCATCTGTTATTCATTCTAAGTAAAAGTATTTATTTAACCGCAAGAGATAATCATCCTGACAACATTATTAGGTGATAATTATAAAAACAGAATAACCATAAGAAGCGAATGATCCATTTCACTTGTTCACATTCGCATATTTATTCTTCGCTACAGTATCAGTTCCTTCAATTTGGTAATGCTCGTACATATATTTCCTTTTTTGCCTACATATAAGAAGAAAAAAAAGTTCAAATCAATTTAATACATGCATGACTTGTTCTGTAGTAAATCTTATAAAACCAACCTGCATTCTGGTCCACATTTAGTCGATCTACATTTTACGCACGGAAAGAAGCATCCATCACAATCTTCATCCAAACAATCGCACAAGTCTTTACCATTAGCAATTAATATCCCTCGATCGGTGTATACACACTCTTGAGTCCTACGATCGCGTTTCCTGCGAAAATACTGTAATGTATTATGCATAATGTTCTTGTAGCCTTAAACTACTTCATCCGTGGATGAAAATAGACGAAGCGCGTTCCACTATCCATAGTAAACATAAGTACTTTAAATGAAGTAGAACTACAAATTCATAATTTAAATCTTACTTCATCTTCAATTATTTCGAAGTTTCAAATAAACAGTGTTTCGGAAATTTTCCTACGCGAAATTTTATATGATAACCTTCGCATGCTCAATGTGCTGATAATACGCTAACTCTTCATGCTCATGCCGGAAAAACAACGCGCGATGATTCCCTTTTTCTCCATTGAAGGAAAAAATGTGTACTTGAAAGTGTACCATGGTCCGAAGTAATTGCATTGTAGCCTGAAGGTTTGGATTGTAGGCAGCTAGAGCGTAGAGCTAGATGTGAGAATATTACATTCCCAGTTGCAAATTGAAATACTTCCATTAAAATAAATGATCATTTTCAATTTCAAGTACTGAACAAGAGGATATGAAAGAAATTTTCCAACAAAAGTTTTTATTCCAGTTTTGTCAATCTTATTTATCTTATTTTTTTCCAATCATAATTTTTATATAGTCCCTGGGAAAAATCCCAACATGAAGTTATGAACTAATCAAAAATAAGACTACTATTTCAAACGAAACAATAATTGCATAAATAACATTTTTTTTGTGTTTATTGCAAGAAATTTTATTCGAATTTGAAATTGTTTTATTGAAAAAAATGTAAAACAATATTAAAAATGAAAACATTCTTTTGAAAAACAACCATCGTTCATCTATTGCTAAACATAATAAAATGATATCTCAGCAAGTTTAAAATCACAACGTTAAAATAAATTAGAATAGTAAATAAAATTTCTGAAAGTGCAATGCGCTACCTATCTAAGTATTTTCTAAATCCATTGTCAAAAAAGGTACATTCTATTACCACAAAAATTTCGTTAACAGTAGTAAAAATAAACTAATACTACTAATACCCATTGCTATAGGGAAAAGTACTCCACTGTTCTCGCTAAATTTTCATTTAATTTTCATACGAATCACAGATTAACTTTTTTGCAGTATATTTTAGTACCTTTGAGGTATGATAGTTGATCCAAACACTATTCGTAATACTATCACCACACCCTGAGCATGCAAATCAAAAAAGATTGATCGAATTTTCATGACACAGCATAAGTCGATAAAAGGTTACAAATACTTGGCACATAATTCTTCAATTATATAGCATATCAAAAATTAATTACACATCTTAGGGTTAAAAGTTCTTAAAATATTGCATGCCATATTAAGTATCATAATTGATGTACACCATAAATTAGATAATAAGGTTCTTATGTAATTTTTTCGTTCATTTTTTTGGAATAAGATCCGTGTTTATCTTTAATAATCCAGAATGTATCAATAGGTATACCTCCCTGAAAATGAAAAAAAAATTAAAAATTTAGTTGTATATAAAAATCAGTTTGTCAAATATTGTAAAGATGATCTATTTGCCTTTTCCACTGATACTTGTTGGAACCACAAATGAGTACTATTCATAACCTTCAGCCTGGAATATCCATAATCGCTACTTCGGAATGCAGACCATGCAGGAGGATTGTCCACAAAGTGTTCCACGAACTCATCGCAACCCTAGTAAGTTTGTAACGTCATCATTCGCAAATAACATTATATTTCATTTATTTAAATAATTAAACTCACAGCAGAACCAGTAGTAATATGAACTGGTGCTTTGGGATTTGTATATGGAGCATCGTAACTTCCATTATATACTCTTTTATCATAAATAGGCCATAATCGTTCGTACGAATGCTCATGAGCCCATATTTCTAAATCAACTCCGTAGTCGTAAAATAATTTTTCCAAACCAAATCTGTGCATATAGGAAAGTATTATAAAAATCTAGATCCATCCAGATTACGAAAAATGTTAATATTATAGGCTTAAAGTGTACAAATACTTTTGAATGAAAGGTAATCCAGTTCGAACTAAATCGTCTTCATATCTGCAGTCGTTAGTATTAGTGTTGGAACAATACATAGGTCTATGGCCTATAGTTATAATCCACGGACGTTTTTTTCGATTTTCTGGTTTATTGGCTTCCTAAATAAACCAATAATTAGAAAGGACAAATTTAATTCAAATCATAAGTTTTAATAAACGAGGTTACTTGAATCACAAACAAACACCCTATGAGACCTCATCATTGCGTATCTTTACGAACAAAAAAAGTATGTGAATGAAGTTAAGTTTTTTCAAATATTTAATTCAGTTGTAAAATAAATACCTTTAAGTCATCTTCTAACCAGTAATATTGAAAAATGACGGATTTTAAACCGTAGTTCAAGAAATAATAATGTTCCGTGTTGAAACTAATAATATGAGCTGGTCCTAGGTTGAAACTATAAAACAGATTGTCTGGTCCATTGATTGGAGCGAATCGTGCTTTGTAGTTACTGAAATTACTGTTATAAATATTCATAAATGAAAAAATATCAACAAATTGAAAAAAAAAAAAATTCAGACAAATCGCATTCGTTTAAAATACTACTACATAGGTACATAATTTACATACTACGCTTCTTCGTGATTACCGGGGCACGTCATATACGGAACATAAGCAGCGATTGGTTCAATTTGTTTCATAAATTCATCGCCAACTTGAGCATTATTCTGAAAAAAGAATCTATTGAATGACGCGAAATGTGATTTTAAATAAAACTCGTATCATATACGAATACAGATTCCATATCATAAGCGAAATCTCCAACATGCAATATAGCGTCGTACAAGCCCATTTGAGTTTCCGTTTGCAAGGCAGGCAATGAAATTGCGTTATAGTTTCCTAAATCACCAAAAACTGCTAATCGAGGAACCCAATCATCTGAAGCTGGCAGAGTTCTAAACCAATATAAAGAAGACCATCCCCACTTACTACCACAATGATAGTCTGAAAGCATTGGATTTTACTAATTTTTAATGGACAATACAATGTTAAGGCAAACAGTTGCCTTACAATAAGTTATATTGGGTTTTAAATTTGTCAGCGTAACTCTGTGTATAAATTGTTTTCTGTGTTCGTCTCCTCCATCCACAAATTCGGCACTTTTTCCGCTATCCACGTTTGTTAAACTCCACACAGAGGTTCCATACTGAACGTAGGATGATGTGTTATTCATTGTACTCCATATTACAGTGATTTGAGACGTATTCGCTGCAGGCAATATCGAAAATAAATTTTAAAAAGTTATACAATTTCTTTTAAATAGGTACTGGACATTATCGCTTTGTTTTCTAAAATTTTTACAAATGAATATTTTTTATTCGTTTCAAAGGAGTACTTTCAATGACGAAGATTTTAAATTATTAAAAATCAATGATTGCCATGGGGTGGATTGATACAAACACCCTGGTATATAGATATATTTCATTACCCGCAAACGCAAGGTGTATTTGTTCTGGTTGTAGATACGTCGAACGCTCTTCCCCGAAAACATAATGAATGAGAAATATCAGCACAAATTTTAAATAAAGCATTATGTTTTAAAAAACATTATTTGCGTCGCATTTTAATTACTTAAAAATAGAAACTACGCACATCATTCAAATTCAAATTTCATTCTCTGTCATTATAGCTGTTATCATCACTCTTATCATTGAATTTGACAAAATGTAAACAAGCAAAATTTTTCAAGTCGAATGAGAACGATGAGTATCGAACAAAACCGATGTTACGCGTTTACTACTCACGTTTTCAAAGATTCTCAAGCTGGTTCAAACATGGTTCAAACCTGTATGCCTTCACCTGTTTCTAAAGTTATTCAAGCAACAAACAAAATTTATAATAATTTGTACAGAATAGGAATAAATTTGTACTTCGTACGTGCGTTAAGGATAAATATTTTTATTGAATTTAATTTGAATTTATTATCTTTTTCAAGTTTTCTATAACTACTACGTAGACGTACGTATGGAATATATCCGGGATACTACAATACCGAATGTGCTACTGAAAAGTAAATAGTATCACCAGCACAAAAATTTAAAAGACCATGGTAAAAATATGATAAGTACTTATAAATATTACTTAATATAAAATATCACAACATGTTTGAAAATGCTCAAAAAAATTGAAATACAATGTATCTTGAAAGCGATTGGATTCTTTCTTGTTCAAATAGTTATCAAAATTAGCACATTCTAATATCGACTAGAATAATTACAACGGTACTCATCCAATCACAGAAGAATAATTAAATATCAACAGGTAAAAATATGTACTTGATTAAAATAAAAAATTCACTTATTATTCTAAATATCGCAAAAATATTTATTTCAAATACTGCTTCATTTCTTAGAATGATAAGGTCCATGTTTATCTTTTATGAGCCAGATTGAATCAATACCTGCACCTTCCTGAGAATAAAACATGAAAAAAATAAAAAATTAAAATCATTTTCCAATTTTGTAAAAATACAAGTGTACAACGAAAAAAATTCAACCAGCCTTTTCCACTGACACTTGTTCGAACCACAAATGAGTACTATTCATAACCTTCAGCCTGGAATATCCATAATCGCTACTTCGGAATGCAGACCATGTAGGAGGATTGTCTACAAAGTGATCCACGAACTCATCGCAACCCTAAATTGCAAACAAGTTTGTAACGTCATGATTCGCAAATAACATTATATTTCATTTATTTAAATAATTAAACTCACAGCAGAACCAGTAGTAATATGAACTGGTGCTTTGGGATTTGTATATGGAGCATCGTAACTTCCGTTATATACTCTTTTATCATAAACAGGCCATAATCGTTCGTACGAATGCTCGTGAGCCCATATTTCTAAATCAACTCCGTAGTCGTAAAATAATTTTTCTAATCCAAATCTAAAAAATAAAAATTCCATTTCATCAATACTAATTAAATTTAAGAAAAATATAATATAATGCTAAATTGATAATACTTCTTAATAATAGGCAATCCAGTTCGAACTAAATCATCTTCATATCTGCAATCATCACCATCGTTGTTAGAACAGTACATTGGTCGGTGACCCATTGTTATAATCCACGGATGTTTTTTTCGATTTTCCGGTTTGTTCGCTTCCTAAATGAATAACAAAGTGTAAACAATACAAAATATCCCCGCTTATGAAATTGAGTAAATAAAAGATTAGAAATATAATAGATTGTATGTGCGAACATTCCACAATTTTTATTTGCCTAAAATGATACAAAAACGAAGAACGCAAATTTTATTCGAATCAAAAGTTAAGAAGCATATTTTTCTTATTCTTGATTGCCCACGTGTTAACCTTTGAGATCTTTCTTATCATATGAGAAAAAAAAACGTAAAAAATCATAGTTTTTTACATCACTGAAATTTCAATTTAAAAGAAAACAATACATCATTTCTATTTGAATGTGATCAGCAGCAACTTAAATGATCCTTAATTTAATATAAAATATATTGATAACGGAAGATAAGACAAAACAATATTGCTCTAGCATGCATGAAGTGCTCTTATACCTATTGGAGACTTTCATCGTCAGCTATTTCAAGTGACATTATTTTGAGATCTGTCAAACCTTTTTCCCTCGATAGAACGACTTTGATGCATCATCCATAAAACATTATAATAAAATAATATTCATAAGTTTTTGATAAAAAAAAAAAAAAAAAAAACTTGAATATGTTTAAACCACGCCTTTTTTTTCTTTTTTTTGTAATATGATTAATCATTACATATTAATTACCATACTTTAAAAGATAAGGAAACGTATATTATGTCTTTATGACCCTTCACATAAGTGAATTTCAATTGCATAGTTATGAAGAGGATACCTCCTTCAAAATTTTTTTTTTTTCATCAAGCATAAGATAAAAAAAAATGTTACCTTCAAATCATTCTCCAACCAATAGTATTGAAAAATTGCAGATTTTAAACCATAGTTTAAAAAGTAATAATATTCAGTATTGAGACTAATGAAATGAGCCGGTCCCAAGTTAAAACTATAGAATAAATTGTCGGGTCCATTAGGTGTAGGAAATCGCGCTTTGTAATTACTAAAATTACTGTAACAGAAATATGCGTATCATGAATAACACCTTAATGAACAAGTTAATGAATAGCCAAAAATTGTTTACGTACTAAGCCTGTTCGTGATTACCAGGACACGTCATATAAGGAACATAAGCAGCAATTGGCTCAATTTGTCTCATAAACTCATCGCCAACTCGAGCATTATCCTAAAAAATGCCAGTTAAAGAATTTACGGGATAACTATGAATGAAAATCTAAAAAAAAAGTAATGCATTTACCGTGTCCATATCATACGCGAAATCTCCGACATGCAACATGACATCATACATTCCCATTTGAGCTTCCGCTTGTAAAGCTGGTAATGACATTGCGTTAAAATTTCCCATATCACCAAAAACGGCTAACTGTGGGGACCAGGTACTTGTGGCTGGAGGCGTTTTGAATGAATACAACGACGACCATCCCGAGTTACCGCCACAATGGTAATCTAAATTACATGTTCACCGATTAACAACAGACAATTGTGAAGAAGAATTCGAATGGTAAACCAAATAATTTGTCTTACGGTAAGTTGTATTGGGCTTCAACTCCTCCAATACTACTCTATGCATGAATTGTTCTCTGTGTTCATTACCGCCATCCACGAAATGATACGTTTTTCCACGACTTATGTTTTCCAAATATTCTGGATTTGTTCCGTACTCCACATACGTCGATGAATGATTCATAGTACTCCATAGCACAACAATTTGGGAAGTATTACCTGGAAAGAATTATCTTTGAGAAACATTACAACTAATTTCGGCACACAATAATTGATAATTATGCATCCAAAATAATTCTTCGAATAGAGTACTAGCACAGAAGGATGAATGCATGAAATATGAATTTCGCATTGACTCTACATTGAACTGTAGAATGCTATTACAAATGAAATGCAAGGTACAATTACCTCCAAATGCAAGATGTATCTGTTCCGGCTGAACGTATGTTGAAATTTCTTCACTGACAGCATAATTGATGAAGACAATCAGTGATAGCTTCAGCCAAATCATGACTTCAAAAAAATACAATAATATTTTCGATAAAAAAGCTGATTATTATGTGACAGGAAAAAATTTTTCAGTGAAAACCACTTACCTGGAATTTTTTTTAACTTTAAAGATTCAATACGAAGTGCAAAAATGAAAATTTCGAATACGACAGATTGATATCACAATTTAACAACGAAAATCTACGAACAATTGTTGTTTATGGCTCATTGAGAAATGAATATGATGAAGAAAAGAAGAAACGAGCGAAAATGAAAATCGAATTATTATCACTTATCAGTATTTATCATTTAAATAATTTTAAAAACAAAGAACATCAAACAACGTCAAACATCGAATAGCCAATCAGCCGTCCCTTGATGAACTGTTCGTAGTCCTACGTGAATTTCCATTCCCTATCGTTGTTTTGAATATCTCCATTTTTGGCGTTCATTGCTATCATCAGAATTCGGAATGATCTTTGAGTATTAATAACATATCTAATACTTAAAGGGAAAGATACACGAACAGAAATCCAAGTTCGATTTCAATATTTTAATGTAAGCTGTATGGTGCGTATTGACTGAATTATAATAAATAAAATTTAATTTGAACAAATTTGATCAAAGACTTTAGAGATAAATCTGAGGACCAAAACCAAAGATTCTGTTCGTTATGTTTGTTGCTCGTTACTCTTTGCAATTCTTTTCTAAAATTATTTGATTTTATCAGTCAAGATTTCGAAAGGTATAGATCAGTGTAACTTTGTTACGTTTTTATGTCGTTATGTGTCATTTGGAGGTAAGCTCCAGGATTAACGAGTTGCATGACTGTATGAGTATTTATTTATTTTTATTCGTTACTTGAATTAACTTGTTGCATTGTGCTGTACTAAAGACATAAAGTTAAATGTACTCCCCTCTCAGAGCCAGAAGTGATTTTAATAGTCAATTAGATAACGCGTGAAAAGTGAAAAAATTCTAATTCAATATAGTAATTCCTAATTACTCAAATAATTTTTTTACGATCGAAAGAAATTGAGAAGTCAAGAGCTGACGAGCTGACGAACTGAGAACTGTGAGGATTGGGAAGTTTTGTTTTTATAATTGTAAAACTAAAAAAGGGAAATAAAAACAAAGAAATGTAAAATATAAGCTTTTTTTCTTTCAATAATTCAAAATTATATTATGATAATGTATTATTTAATATTGAATTAAAATTCAATAGCTTAAAATAAGAAAAAATATGTAGAACAACAAAAAACAAGTATACAAATAAAATTTAAAAAATAATTATCGCGAAAAAAATAAAAAATTCTAGATATCGCGTATTACGTCACTTTCATTTTCCTCAGTTGTAAAGTAGGTAGGAGAAGTAGGTATACGATTTTCATACCTTATTGCTATTTTATGTTGCCATGCCTTCTTATCCACGTTTTCTTTCATGAAGTCGTTTTCTCCGTTCTCCATGATTATGCTGAAATTTTGATCGTGTAATTCAGTTAAAATTTATTAAATAACTAATTTTAGCAATATTCCGTTTGACTCATCATGGCCGACCAGGTAAGGTATTCTTTGGTGTAATTTTTCAGTGTTATAAGTCATTGTGCTCTGTGTTTTATGCATAACAGCATATCGGTTTTAGAGTGCGTTTCTCATGCTGTGTTTCTATCAGTAAAAGCTTATTACTTTATTTTTCAGAACGAAAGAGCTTTCCAGAAACAACCAACGGTATTCTTGAATAGAAAATTCAATACGAAAAAGAAGAAGCTTAGATATTACAAAGATGTCGGCTTGGGTTTCAAAACACCTAGAGAGGTAATCCGATGATCGTTTCGTATACATTGTGTTTATCGGAATTATGAATTTAAATTGTTATAGTAATGGTCTTCTCGTTATTTACCAAGTATTCTATCATTTTTAAATTAGGCTATCGAAGGCACTTACATCGACAAAAAATGTCCCTTCACCGGCAATGTATCTATCCGTGGTAGAATTCTTACCGGTGTTGTTCAGAAAATGAAGATGCAGAAAACTATTGTTATTAGACGCGATTATCTTCATTACATTAAGAAATACAACCGTTTCGAGAAAAGACATAAGAATATGTCTGTCCATTTATCACCGTGTTTCAGGTAAGTTTATCTTCTGTTCTTGCTTCGACCGTATAGCTGATAAGCTGTATGGTCAAAGGCTTCTTGTAATACGAAGTTTTCACAAAAATTAAAAATCATTACTTTTTTCAGGGATGTTGAAATTGGAGATGTAGTAACTGTTGGAGAGTGCCGACCTTTGAGTAAAACTGTTCGATTCAATGTATTGAAAGTAACTAAAGGACAAGGTGCCAAAAAAAGCTTCAAAAAATTTTAATATGTATTGATTAATAAACATTTTTTTGTAAAGTTGACAAATTTTGTATTTTTCAACAGCCTTATTTTGAGTATTTCTATAAAATTTTATAGACATGGAATAATTCAAGTTTTTGTATGAGACAGGCTCCAATCGAAATTTCGTCTGGAGAAAGAATGAAAGCAATTTATTACAATCTTTTATTGTTGAAAAAACAATCTTAAAATACGATAAAAAGAGATATTTATGTTATGGCACGTGTATCTGGAAAACACGTAAGTTTAAATTACTTCGAAAGAAACTAAGCACCCAAAAAACTACAATAAAAATTGTTTTAAAAAACAATACTGTAAAAAAAAGTATACTGAGAGAAACATTGTACATGACAACTAAATAAATTCTAGCCAATCGCTGCCACAAAACTTGCATTAAAAATGTTTGTACGACCTAAAACTTACGGCGAAGTGAAATATTTTTTCTTGCGTACATGAGAGGAGAAAAACTTATTGGCTTTTTTACTAACTATTTCCTCCGTCGATGGCGAATTTCGTAATTTATTTGGCGTTTCTGAGTTCGTTGGATCAACAATGAAACTATTCCAATATGACGACGGCAATTTGAGTAACTTTTCCATTACGCTAATGGGAACGTCTGAAAGTTGATTTTCTTTATCAAAAGTATGTAAACCGAATACAATTGGACCAAAAACAGCCGCCAATCTTGAACTAGACATTTTACACTGGATCGAGAATGATACCCGGCGCAGATGAATAATTAAATAAGCTAAGGTATCTCGGTTAGCTTGAGGTAAATCGGAAATAACGTAATACAGCCAGTCGCTATCGTTTTCAACTATCACTTGGGCAAACTTGTCATGGAACATTTCCGGTATCAGTGGAAAATTACACAAAAAACTTTTGAGAAAAGAAGCAATTGAATGAATATTAATTTCGGCGAAATCGATGTCCGTTTCGAAATTCCCAAATCTTTCATGTAGATTCATAATATCATCATCATCGCCAGCCATTCTGAAAAAAAAATAATTTTCAAGATAGTAGCCAACAATTTTATTTGCCAAAATTAATGTATTTTACCTATACAATCCGATTTCTTTCAGTCCACGCTTCTCAATTTCATTAATACAATGAATAACCGCCGGGGGAATCATTGGTGGAATCAACGGAGCAAGCCTAGAAATACTACGTTCATTGTTCGGTTTTTGTAAATTACAAGGACTTAGCGTTGTATCAAAACAGGACGATTTTTGAGATAAAGGAGTACTTTCCCTATGAGGGGAAAAGTGTATGGAACAAGAATTTTTTACAGGAGTTATTTTGAGAGTTTCACATGGACTTTTAATGGATTTCTCAATTCCATTACTTATTGGAGTTCTTGCAGAATCAGAATATTCTATATCAGAATCTAATCTCCTATATTTGAGAGGAGACGGTTCTCGCGTCTCAAGTTCACTAGAGTACTTTTCTTCCAATTTCTTGAAGCCAGGATACGATATATCAGGAGATTTTATTTTAGTATTGACATGAAGTGAATGTTTATTGGGAATTTTAAAAACGTCACGAGTATTTATGTCCGTATGAATTTTAGGAATATTCGAACGTAGATAATTGGTTTGATGCTTGCGAAAATTACTAAATAATAAATTACTTTCGTTTAAATCATGTTCTGTGAAAATGAAAGAATTCGCTGCAGTTACGAAATTATCATTTGAGGATGAGAGGGAGAAAACGCTCATTTTTTCGTGTATATCCAATGATTTCTCTTCCAACTTTTTTTCAATTTCTTCACGTTTTTTTTCAGATTTCATTCGAAGATTTGTTTCCCATCTCAACTTCATTTTGGTTATTCTTAATTTTGATTCTAGAGCTGATATTTTCTCCTTATACTTCATTTCTTGCAGTTTCATTGATCTAGTAGAAATGTAATATAAATACTGATGTATAAACCAAAGGTACAAATGAAAATTATACAGCTTCAAATCAGACATTTACTTACCTACAGTACTCTCGATCAAAATTCATATTGAGTAGATCGCTGTACTTTTGCAATAGATCATCTAGACGTTTTACAAAGTTTTGTAAATCGCCTTTAGAGCTCATAATTATTTTGTGTAGGACGCGAAGAAGTTTCCTAGTGAATGAATCGAATGATTACAATATTGAAAAATAATCACGGTGGTCCATGCATACAACTCAACAACACGACTCGAAGATGATTATCTTATCAGGATAGCATGCTATGTAAATTTAAAACCAACTTACTCTGTCAATATATTCAATTCTTGAGATTTTTTATTCTCAAAATTAAAGAAAAATAGATGTTACATATAATATTCTTGACCACAGCGTGTTCCAAAATTTTCAAATTTAAATAAGACGCGTAAGATGTTCAGTTCCACACGAATCCGTTATCAGCGCACAGCAGAAATACGCATTACGGCAACAGGTAGCCGGTTCGCTGTGATTGATTTACCCCACTCTTTCAGAAAAACCTGTGCACATGGTATGATGCATGTTCCAAATCCTATATCCCCTCTTAAATGTAAGTTATCAGCGTTGTCCTTCGAACATTTTTCCCCATTTGAATGCTCTGGGCTCCCTGGTCATGTTCAAAAAGTTGAAGGGTACTTTTTTACACTTGTCAAAAAAACAATGCAACATTTTTTTTACTAGAATCATGTTGTCGATCATTTTCATTAACATATCTCTATGTATGAATTGAATAAAAAATGAATAAACAAAAATTGTACAAAATACATATGAATAAATAATTATACATGCATATAAGAATACATCTTATCTCTTCCAGCTAAGAATTGCACGAAACAAATTTCTAGATTTAAAATACATATGTAAATTTTTCGGCCACTATTTCAACTGACGCCTCTTGAAAATTTATGCTTAAGAAACTCATTTATGTTAGGTTTATTCGGACAAAGTCCACAAAGCTCCAAAAATTCCAAGTTATAGAACTTTATGAAAAGTATTGAGGTTAATTTTTGATAAATTAAGATTGTTCGATGTTTATTTCAATACTTTTCATAAAGTTCTTGTTCGTGTTTGTGTAAAATAGTGTAAATAATTGTATAGAGCGCGCTGTTTTGCGTAGCCGGTTGAGGAGGTATTGTACATATTGTTATCTCACTTACGTAATAAATCTCGAAACGTATGGTTATTTTTAATTTAAGCAATATTAAACATGGTCCCTCAGGCCGGATATCTAAATGCCGGTTAATGCTTAATGTTTGTCATTTTTAAACTTCTTTCATTGTTGTTAATGTTATTCGTATGTGCCTTTTCGTAATGTATCGTAATGCTTCGTTCGTAATTCGTAAATTGTCGCGAAGTAATTAAAAAAGTCCGTGCGCGATGGTCGGAGATGGTTCAGCTTCTACCCCTGCGGATAGGGAGAAGTTAACCAACAAAATAAACAGAGAGAAGCGCAGCGTTCTGCGAACGATCACAACTGCATTGTCAAATATTTCGTCTGGTTTGGAAGGTACTCCATCTTTAGAATTGGCGTACCAGCTGTTGTCAATCGCAGACACAGCGAAAAATGAAATTGCCAGGTTACGCGGTCTTGATGAGCAATTGATCGATCTTATTGATGAAACTAAGTCTACTGCAGAGGTAATAAGATTAGAAGCAGAAATTGGTAAGGATTATCGTCACAACGTTTTGGTATTATCTGAATACAATGGTTCCATACTAAAGTTAAAGAGTGAGTTTGAGAGGCCTAGTACTTTGGCCAGTTCTCACAGCTCTATGCTGAATGAGTCGTTTTTGGAAGCGAGCTTGACAAATCCTGTAATTAAACTCCAAGAAATTCCAGTTCCCAAGTTCAATGGACAGTTTATTAATTACCCGGATTGGCTGGCAGAATTCGAGTCAATTGTACATAATAATGAAAGCCTCGATAACTTTCGAAAAATGTATCTTTTACATCGATCAATGGACACTGATGGTGCCCATCATTTACTGAAGGATTACGGAAAGTCTGGTGACTTGTATCAGTCAGCTAAAGATTATCTACATCAGAAATTCTTTAATAGGAGAGGAATAATAGCGGAACACTTTAATGGTATTGCGGATTTGCCCGTAATAACATTATCTTCCCTGCGAGAATCGATGGATACAATTACCAGGCATCTTCGGGGGTTGAAGGTATGTGGAATGAATACCGACGCTATTTCACCCTTTGTGGCATTTTTGACCTCGAAGAAATTGCCTGAAAAACTAAGAATCGACTGGAATAACTCAAATCATGATTATACAGCGTATCCTACTTTCAAAAAAATGTCGACGTTCATGACAAATCGCAGTTTTTCTTACGAAACCGCATCCTTCTCAAAACCGGTTGAAAAGGATAAAAGAAAGCCGCCGATTAAAATGGGAACGCAGTCGGTATCTTCAACACCTGATAAGAAATTGTTTATGGCATATACTTCGTCGATCAGTGTGATCTTTTTGTCAGTAAATCGCAATCCGAAAGGTTTGATATAATTAAAGCTAATCGATTATGCATAAAATGTTTTTAACCTAATCATAATGTAAATAGTTGTATTCGTCCTAATTGTAAAAGTTGCGGTGGTAAGCATAATGATTTACTACATCGCTATTCGAATTTGCATGATAATGCTGTGGCTAAGAAAAATAGTACGCTTACAGGGGTGAATGATGCAGTATTAAACGATAATACACCTGGGCCTTCAGGTATAAATGCCTCAGTAGCGTCTACCACTGCACCTGTAAAAAGCTTGCGTGCTTTGGTGTCGTCAAAATCTGTTTATTTAAGTACTGCCGTCGCAAAGGTTGTAAATGGTAATCATACTGAATATGCTAGAGTATTGTTTGATGCGGGATCGGAGTTATCATTAATAACGCGCGATTTCTGTAACCGTGCGAAGTTTGGTATGGAAAATAATCCGGTACCTACTTCTCTTATCGGAATCAATGAACAAGCGATAGAATTAAATAAAAGTGTACGTATTTTGAAGAGTCGTTATGATAATTTTACTATTGCTATTAATGCTGAAGTAATTAATCGAATTCCATACTCGGTTGGTTAACAAAAGGTCTATATCGGAAATTATTCGTGATTTTCCGTACAAATTCGGTGAAGATTATAGTTTACCATATGATTCTATTGATATTTTAATCGGTAGCGAATATTCGTAGAAAGTATTTGTTTACGTGATAGTAAATTTGGATTTGTTGTATCTGGATCTAATAAAAGGTCCTTTTTGTCAACAAAGTCTGGTTTTTGTGGTCTTTCAAACGTAAAATTATCTAATCAGCTCGAACGTTTTTTTGCTGTTGATAATATTCCTGAGTCAAACGTAGCTGAAAGAGTAGTCGCTCACGAGCTAATTGAACGTCATTTTGACGAGATATGAATTCGACAAAGGATTAGGTAAATTCGTTATCCGATTACCGTTTAAGGACAATGTTAAGTCGATTTTTTGTTGTAAGTTGGCAACACTGCCTACTCACTAATTTTTTTCTTCTCCTATCATAAGTTCTGTTGTTGTCAGTTGAATAAAAGAAAAAAGGTTATGTTCTACGTTTTTTTGTAAAAAGCGAAATGAAGTTGAGAATTTTAAAGCTATTTTAAATAGAATTATAACAGGTTATGGGCCCAGCCCACGTACCCGTGATGAACAGTAATTTTTATCGTTTTTTTGAACTTACAATTGTGTCTTCTATAGCACAGCACATGTTAGTCACTCGTGACCTTGTGAACTCGAACTCGCGTTTTTTAATTAATTGAATTTTACGAACATGGAGAATAATAATTCTCATCAATTGCCAAAGTTATTGGGCAAAAGTAATTATGAAGAATGGCGATTTCGCTGTACCCTTGCAGTAAAGCAAATAAAGCTGGGTAAAAAGCAGTCTGCGGAACACATGGAGGTCCAAACACTATAAAATGCTATCTATGGTCGGATTCAAAATGTGTACTATATTGGCTGAAATCAGATAAAGTACTTCCGGTATTCGTCAAT
Source organism: Ferrisia virgata (assembly GCA_900060175.1). Taxonomy (NCBI): domain Eukaryota; kingdom Metazoa; phylum Arthropoda; class Insecta; order Hemiptera; family Pseudococcidae; genus Ferrisia; species Ferrisia virgata. The sequence continues at coordinate 68,689 of FIZR01006991.1, forward strand.
AGAAGAACAACTGAAATCAAAAATACAAATTGCATAGCACGTTATGTACCATCGAAACAAAACCCAGCAGATATCGCCTCAAGAGGGTGCGAGTTGGAAGAACTGCAAAAATCTCTATGGTGGACAACACCGGAATGGCTAGAAAAAGAAGACGATTATTGGCCAAAAAACATAAGTGTTGCAGAAAACGAAGTAAAAACTGTATTGGAAGAATTTGAAGAAACAAAAACGCTTCTTACAAATGAAGAAGAAAATTTACCAACAACACCGCCATTCAATATTGATATTAAAAATTACTCTGATATAACTAGCCTATACAGAGATACAGTGCAACAAATCAAAGAAAAAGAAACCCAGAGCAATGAAAACGAAGAACCAGATTTCGAAAAAGCTGAAAAAATGTGGTTGTTATATGACCAACGTACGAATTATAGCAAGAAAAAATTGAAAGCAATTTTCTCAAAAAAATTAAAAATAAAAAGAGACTAGGATTTTACCCATCGTGCTAATGATGAAATTTATAAGTATGTTGTTCGTGTTCAAAGGTACTTGGCGAATACTGTATCAAAAAATTGGTGTTTAATTCGAATTGCGACGTTCCTTTAGATGCGTTTAGTGACGCTACTTGGGCATCCGAACTAG
>FIZR01006997.1:0-11645 GCA_900060175.1 Ferrisia virgata
GGACTAAATGATTTTAATGTGGGGGGGGGGGTTGATAAAAAAATAAATGAATATCTGACATGGCAAAAAACCGTCTTAATGGTCCTCTAGGACCCCAAAACGGATTTTGTTGATATTGGCCGATAGACTGTAATAGTCTGGTTTTCATTGACAATGTGACATAGAAAATCAGGCTAAAAATATTTATTTTCTTTAACATGACTTCTTTTTCCCACGTTCCCAGCCACTCAGCCAGTAATTATTTTAATCCTCAAAATTGAAACGAACGAATTTGCACATCATGAAAGTTTCTTGATACCTTACAAATTAGGTGTACGCTAATTTTTTTCCAAAGTGAATGCACCCCAAAAACGAATTTTCATTGTCTTGTTATTCATTCGACTAGCTAAAATTCAATACCTAATACCTATCCACTCATATACGAAGAAAAATCAAAACTTTCAATGTTCAAATTTAGTACATTTCTTCGAATTTATTTCCTTAGACAATTACATAATCGCATTCAGCAAATTCCATTCATACAAACCAGACTTCAATACCGTAAAAAAAAAAAAACAAAAACTGAAAAATATAACCGAAAAATCGGATACATAATCTAGTATCTGAGGTTTGATTGCTTTACACGTGATAGAAATAATGTTAAATTTATTCACTTTCGGAGCGAAGCGCATGATTTGACACGATTTCTACATTGTCGGTAACAAGTCGGTCGTCTTTTGTTATTGACACAATTTAAGTAATTTCAAGGCAAATGTTCGAAACAAGTGAGACGTCTTCTTTAAACATTTTTAATACCGATTACAATCAGAAAAGGCAGCAGGCAAAACGCTTGTCAACACATATCCCATATACATTTTGACATTTTTCGTATTTACCTAAAATATATCGAATTTCTATTGTTGAAAAATGTTTTTAGTCGGTTTTTTTTTCCTTCTTCAAGGGGAGTTTATTCGAAACGATTGCACTCTTAGCTTGTTATGATTCGGAAATAAAGTAGGTATACGATTATCCGTTTAATTTTTGATTCATAAATGTCGGCGGCTAGATGTATCAAATTACACACAGATAGAAGTGCTGCCGAATTGTTTTGCGGCTTTTTAAACCTATACGTATTTTATACGTGTTAATAGACGGTTGCCTGTAAACCAGATTTAATTGCTGGAATTCCAATTTACCACAAGTACCCGCACGATGTATTAATAAATCACTTCTCAGCGGCGACAATGTGAATATAAAAAATGAATAGTCTGATTTCTTCGGTCACACTGTCAAACAACACCAGCCTATTACGATCTGTCAAAGTATGACTAATGTGCCGGAGGGGGGGGGGGTGTTCGGTTGTATTAATAAAATCTGTTTCAAGGTACTAGAAGACTATTATGACTGTTCTACGGCATGTAAGATGTATACGTATTTATATTTTTTAGCTATTTAATTATTTTTCCAGAAGATTAAAATCGTGAACTTATAGTTAGCTCGATATCGATCCAACTAGCTTAAATTCGGTCAATAAAAGTAGATGGGCAGGGGACTAGAAATTTATAGGTAAGAATATTCCAGGTTAGATAATCATTCATGTTCAAAATTTAGGTAGGGAATGCAAAGAGGCAAAATTGGAAGTTTTTGAACGAATCGCTACAGAATCAAAAGTAATTTGCACGCAAAAAGTAAACATCGAAAGAATGTAAGTTTTGATATTTTAAACATGGTGTTCAGGAGGACTCCAGAAACTATTTTCCTCAACTTCTCCGGGTTTTCTAGACAATTTCTAAGGAGGGGGGGGGGTGTCAGCGGTCCTATCGCTTGTTTGTAAAACGAGTTGATTTGTTTACTTCGTAACTTTATACATAATCGTCTTTGAAAAAAACCGAAAAAATGTAATGTTAATTTTTAGTTGTTGTTATAATTCACATAGATTTAGAATTGAATAATTTCTTGTCATATAGAAAAAAAATGAGTTAAAATCAATTTTAGTACGTTTTTTGAACACTCTAACAGCGGGTAAATTTTATTTGACAACCATGCCATAAAGGAAGGTATTTTCAAACTGAATACTGGTATTGGAGTAAACTAAAACAAAAAAATCAACCTGATTTTCATGACATTACAATCACGAGAATAGAAAAAAATCATCGCTTTGCAATGCTTTCTTCTTAATCAGTATTCCGGGTCGGAAGGGTTCAATAGAGCTAAAAAGTCGAAACCCCGAAAAGGCACATCAAGGATCCCTACAGACGAGACATACCTATTTTCAACTTCCGAGCCTAATTTGGAGAGCAGTTATGCAAGAAACAAACTCAAAAAATAAAAAAAAAGGCCCAAAAACCTACTTTTTTGGGACTGTGAGGAAGTGAAATGGGACTGAAAAGTCGAGATCCCCAAAAGACACATCTAGGACCCCCACTAAATGTACATGCTTAATTTCAGCTTCCTAGCTCAGTTTGGAAGCGAGTTATGTGAGAAAAAAAAACAAAAAACTCAAAAAACCACTTTTTTGGGACTGCGAGGGGATGCAACGGAGCTAAAAAATCGGAACTCCCAAAAAAGATATCTAGGACCCCAACTAAATGTACATACCAAATTTCAACTTCCTAGCTTAATGTGGTGAGGAGGTAGGGGAGGAACAACCCCTTTTCAAGGTCAAAAAGAGGAGGTTGATTTTTGGATATGTTATGCAACTTTTGATTCCCTATCAATTGGTTTAAAAAGGGGAAATTTTTGCGTTTTTTACCTCTCAGCATCCCCCTCCCTTCAAAATGGAGCAAAACTAAATTTTGACCCAAGTTCATCCCCACCTTCCCTTCACTTCAGTCTCCCTTTTATTTTTATTTCTTTCTTAGTAAAAATATTTTGTTTCCCATATTACAATTTACAACCATCAAATAATACCCTTCTACGCAACACTAGAGGGTTCTCATCCTTAATTTATGAACGTAATTGATTTTTTATTAATTATTAGCATTTCAACTTTTTATTTCATATAATCCAACCACATATCATTTGATAAACCCGAGAAATATATATGGTCCTAAGCCTGTGAGCATTTTACCTTCTCCTGCTCCAGCATAAGTCCCAATTTCATCTATGATGTTCTTTAACATTCAATGGTTCGAAAAATTGCTTAGCATTTCTTCATAACGTTCAACTTTTTCGTCAAACATTAACTGTCGACAGTCTAGTTCGATCAACACTTGATCATTAGCAGTTGATGGCCAACAGTGGACTGTCCAACTGTCAAGAGTTGACCAGCAATTGCGGACCATCAACATCCGCACCTCTAAGATATGAACTATCAACTTTTGACGGTTCAGATTCATCAACACTCGACCATCAATAGTTGATAGTCAACTGCGGACGGCAAAGAGTTGACCAGCAATAGTATACCATCAATATCTGCAGTATCAAGATTTGGACCGTCAACATCTGCATTATCATAATTTAGACTTCCAATTCTTAATGATCCAGATCCATCCACAGTTGATGGTACACTTTGGATTCTCAAAAATGGACCATCAAGATCCAAACTATCAACAGTGGACTATCAATATCTGCACCACCAACATCCTGAACGTTAATTTGATTTCGAAAAAAATCGTGATTTCTTCTCAACATTTTGAATTTTGAAATTGGCTTAGCATTTTTTTCATAAAATTCAACTTTTTTGCTGAACATAATCCAACTAATGACAATCAAGATGTTAACAGCCTGGAATGGTTGACCATCAATGTGAAGGCCATTAAAATCCGAACAATGCCGATTTTTACTGAGATTTTGATGGTCCACTGTTGACCTTAAAATTGATTACACAAATTTATAGAAAATATCCTAAAATCATGTCCCTTTTCTCAGAGCAATTGGAAGGTTTCTTTCTTTTTTAATTTTGAAAAGTGTATTGCTTCTTCACCTGATTCCCTACCAAATTGCGACGATGATCTGAAATTTGGTACATGGATTCAGTAAAAGTTCTACACGTACCTTTCGAGTTTCCATGTTTAATTCTATTTCAGTTTAATTTTTCGTTAGAAATTGTTGGAAATGTCATGATTTATGTTAAGTTTTATTCTACTTCTCAAGTATTAGGCCTACGCCAAAACTTTAGAAGAAGAAATATACAGTCCAATAACACAAATTTTGATTTCTTCATATTCATGTAATGTCAATAATTCACCTAGTTATTGACCTATGTTGATGCTTTTTTCATGACACTAAATAAGAGATGCCAATTTGTGCTCGAAAATAAATTCTGATATTATATGAAAATAAGAACGCTCAAACTCAACAGTAACACTACTTTTCTCTTAGATTCAGAGCTTATGTTAATCAGTTCCAACACAACAAGCATATCGTAAAAATACGAGTATTTTTCAGAGGTACTAAGGCAAGTAATTATATTAGATTCGAGTCAAAAAAAGTTTCGAGGTTTGGGATGACAATGTTTTTCATCATTCGCTGAGAAAAGACAAAAAAAAATGTGATCACCCTTGTTTTTCCGGTGGCGGGTGGGGAGGGGGATTTCTGATTCCTGTTAAATGGCGGAAAGAAAATACTGGCACAGTAGAGAATGATACCATTTGCAACTTGAATTGATATCCAAGTAGAGAGAATATGAATAATCAGCACTTTCGAAACATTATCGAAAATAATACGAATAAAGAATCGAGATAGATACGAGATTCATTCGAAATTTAATATAAAAAAAGAATCATTCTTAGAGCTGATGCGTGAACAGACGACACTCTCATCACATAGATAGGTGGGTACGTAAGGTACCATCTTACTATATACACTTATTTGACGAGTTTTTTGAAATTTCTCTATGCAGAGGAGTTGATGTAAAGTACCAAGATACCTATACGTACATTTTGCAGCGGATAAAGTCGAATACCTACACAGCGAAGAGAAATGAAAATAAGAAATATACGTAAACGAAACGAAAACTTTCATAAGTCAACCACCCGCTTAAATAGCGACGACATTTTACTAGTTTCGTACCGAGAAATAAGTTCAACTTTTGCGCGAAAAAGCATAGAAAAGTACATAATAAAAACGGCGTTGGTAAAGTAAGCTCCGAAAAAAGAGAAATATGAAGAATCTAATAAGTTACGACGTCAAGTATGATTGTGCCGTCGTTAAGGGTGACAAGAGGGTTGCCGTTTGGATCAAAGTATTAAAAAAAAAAAAAAAAAAGAAATGAAAAAAAGAAAAAAAAAGGCGCTAGCATCGCTGAAGCGTTACAGCGATGACGGAGTTGGTGCTGCTACTCAGGTCGAGAGATCTTATTTGTATGCAAATACAGGAACACGAGTTTCGCAAAGAGCTAAAGAAATACTTCATGTAGAAATAAAAAGAAATGATATTAGCGTCTTGGGTTTTTTGCTTTTTCTTTCTTTCGTTTTTTTTTTCTGTTCTCCTTAAACTTCGTCAACTGGATGTCGTATTAGACTTTTAAATTCGTTCCTATTTTTACATTTATAATATTCTGGATTCGTTTCCACCAGAAAAGTTTTTGTGCGTTTCCTTTCTCTCACGATAATGGATATTAGCAAATTCTGCAAGAAATTTCATCCGATGCTGTAGCTCGTTTATTTTTAAAATGGAATTCGTTTTCGTACGGCATGAATCAAAGATTTAAATTTTTTTCCCTCGCTTATTCGCGAACCGAACAAAAAAAAATCTCGATAATTTACATTACGAAATTTTCTTCTACATATATATTCGTATAGTAGTAGCAATAGTAGTACCTCTACCTATACCTAACTGCGTGTATATTTTATTCCATACCTACGTATATCATGTACGACGTAGGTATTGTCGTTCTTTCTTTTATTTTATTTTCGTTTTTTTTTTTTCATTCGTGTTTCTCTGTTCTACCCTTCTTTTCCATTTTATTCAGGTAGGTACTAATTTACATTTGTTTAGCGTTACATTCAATTTGTTAGATGGTTTTTACATAACGCTTCACGTACATTAACCTCGGTAATGGTACAAACAAACATGCAATATGCACAAATATAGACCGAAAGATGAAGGCCTGTGTGAGCGAAAACGTATTTTGTTTTTTATTTCTAGACAGAATCTACAAAAAAATGGTTCAGTGAAAAATCAAAGGCAAATTCGTGTTCAGCGGGTCAAATTACCCTTACCTAGTCAGCTCACACAACATTATTGAGTAAATTTTAAATTTTGAATATCCATTTCATTTTTTGTCAAATTTAGATCGTATAAATCGCAATAAGTCTGGAACCGATGAGGTAAGAGAGTTAAAAATTTGGATGAAGATTTTCCTCAACAAGAATGACCTTTCAGGTCTATCAGAAAGAAATTTATGTTTTAAACCAATTTTGGTATTCGGTGTTGAGAATAATTTTTTTTTTTCAATTTTTATGGATTTTTATAAAAACCGATTTCAAAGGCATACAATTAGAAATTAGTCAAAACCAATGCTGCTGCATAAAATCACATACCTTCACAATTTCAACGACGTATTGCAAGTTTACATTTGGATTATGGAAGTATCCTCTGTGTCAAGTTGTAAACCGTCGCCGTCGCGTTATTTCTGCAGAACTTGTTCAATCAGAGCATGATGAAGCTCCATACCAATGTGATTAACGAAGTAGAAGGTACAGTGTTGTTATATACCCCTGTAAATAGTAATGAAAATTATTTTAAAATTCAAACATGAAAAAACAAAACAAATTCAAAAAGTTAAAGATTAGAAGATCATAAGGGGATCCATAAGATGGACGCGGACGTGCTGAATAATGCACCTGCTTCGTGATAGGCTCCACTAGTACACGTCAGGTTTTGTCCTTTTGACTGCAGAGTTAGTGGAAGGGGGTGGGGTACTTCTTGCACGCTTGAAATTTATTTTTGGATCTTTCAGGCTTTCAAAAATGTTACATAATATTCAATTTTTGAAAGCTTTTCGCCACCACTAGTTTTGTCGCCTGAGCCTCAACAACTTTGATCATCTCCTGAGCCTCAATAGCCTTGGTCATTCGCTATCGTTTGAGCCTTAGTAGCTTTTATTGTCACCTGGGCCTTAATAGCGTTTGTTATCGCCTGAGTCTTAGTAGCCTTCGCTATCACCTGAAACTTAATGGCCCTTGTCATCGCCTGAGCCTTAACAACCTTCGTTGTCGCTTAAGCCTTAGTAGTAGCCTTCGTCATCACCTGAGCCTTAATAGCATTTGTTGTCATTTGAATCTTAATAACCTTCGTTGTCGCTTAAGCCTTAGTAGCTTTTGTTATCACCTGAACCTTAGTAGCCTGCATCATCACCTGAGCCTTAGTAGTTCCTGTTATCATCTGAGCCTTAATAACCTTCGTTGTCGCTTAAGCCTTAGTAGCCTTCGTCATCACCTGAGCCTTAGTGGCGTTCGTCATCACCTGAACCTTAGTAGCCTTCATCGTCACCTGAGCCTTAGTAGTTTCTGTTGTCATCTGAGCCTTAATAACCTTCGTTGTCGCTTAAGCCTTAGTAGCCTTCGTCATCACCTGAGCCTTAGTGGCGTTCGTCATCACCTGAACCTTAGTAGCCTTCATCGTCACCTGAGCCTTAGTAGTTTCTGTTGTCATCTGAGCCTTAATAACCTTCGTTGTCGCTTAAGCCTTAGTAGCCTTCGTCATCACCTGAGCTTTAGTAGCTTTTGTTATCACCTGAACCTTAGTAGCCTTCATCGTCACCTGAGCCTTAGTAGTTCTTGTTGTCATCTGAGCCTTAATAACTTTCGTTGTCGCTTAAGCCTTAGGAGCCTTCGTCATCACCTGAGCCTTAATAACCTTCGTCATCACTTGAGTCATAGTGGCGTTCGTCATCACCTGAGTCTTAGTAGCTTCCATCGTCACCTGAGCCCTGACTGCATTTTTTTTTTTATTCAAGTTGGATGGTCTGCGATCCAACTTAGGGGAGATCCATTTTTGGGGGTGAGGGCAAGAGGGGGGTGAAAAATCGAAAAGTGAAAAAGATTTCCATGAAAATGTATTAAGACAGTTCATTTATCGTTGAATTCTGAAAAAATTGAAAAAAATCTACTTTTTGGGGCTGTAACTTTTCAAGTCTATTAATTACTTGATGTTATTTTTATGCTGCATATTTTTTAGTCATTTAATATCACGTTCAACATACAATCCGCTAATTTTTATATGGGTAATGATGGAAACCTCCACCACTTCCCTGAAACCCTTGATTTTTCAAGGGTTCTTGGAAAAATGCGTGGGGGAAGAACAAGAGGCAGAATAGGCCGGGGGCAGAGGTCCTGAAAACAAGGGTAGTATTGTAAGTAAATGCAAATTTCATTTCAGTATTATAGTTGGTGTAGATATTAACATAAGTAAAATGTGTTTGTATTTCATTTTCGTTTTTCATGTAATTACGTTCAGTTTGGTTTTACCATACTTTTTAAATTTTTCCCCGCCAGCTCCTCTTGACACTGAGGATGAGTTTTAATTAAATTTTTTCTGCACAGATTGTACCAATTCACCTAGAGGGTTGAAACTTAGTAGGTAGTTAACAACAGTGCCCAAGGTGTGCCTTTTGGGGGAGGGGGGTCTCAACTCGCCACTCCCAATCCACTAGCCTTAGTAACCTTCGTCATCATCTGGACCATAGTAGCCATCGTCATCGACTGAGCTCAGTAGCTTTTTTCATCGCTTGAGCTTTAGTGGGCTTCTTTGTTGCATGAGCCTAGTGATTGCAATGATATCGATATTACCAATATTTGTAGTATGCCGTTGTAAACTTTATTCCAGGGTCTTCAGGAAATAGTGTATGTGATTGTTCAGCTGCAGAGTACATCATTATTAAGATATATCAAAAAGAATTCAAGGAATAATATATACCAGAATCGAAATTTGAAATTTTTTGATTGTAATGATTACAATAAATATTAATTTTTAGCAAAGTATCGGAGTTTCCAATCGGACTCCAACCACATAATTGTTTTCTTATGAAACGGAGTCTCAGCAACGAGGCTCCAGAGCCAATCCAATTAATCACCCACCATAAGCTGCACTATCCGACACTATCGGAGCCTGCAATTTCCCCAAAAAAAAATAGAATTGGAGCCTGGCTAGAGGGCTTTAGTGGTCAGGCTCCGCCCATAAGATAACAATGACGTGGTCAGAGCCCAAAGTTGAGCTTTGATACCTTGATTTTTAGTTATTAATTGAAGTTTGTTAAGAGTAACAATTGAATTTTTTTCAACACTAAAGCGTAATTTTTTCATCTGACTACATTTCCAAAACTGTTGTTATTTTTGAATATCATATTAAAAATATTGATTTTTAAAAATGCACCTATATGCGATCATTACGTTAGCCTTAGTAACCTTCGTCACTGTCTCAACCTGAATAGCCTTCATCATCGCCTGAGCCATAGTGACGACCTTCATCATTGCCTGAGCCTTAGTAGCCTTCATTGTCACCTGAACTTTAATAGCCTTTGTTATCACTCGAGCCTTTATCTACAGAGGTTTTTCATGGGTCTTCTATTTTGATAATCATTTTGCTTTTTGCTTAGCTTGTTGCTCGTTGCTTGCCATCATAGGTTGGTCCCAACCAAGATTACTCAACTTTAAATAAAAAAATACGAACTGTCGAAATACATACCAAAATAATTGTCTTCTGGTGCTTTTCTTTGTGCAATGTTTTTATTTGTTTGTAATTTTTCATTCGAAGTTGAGTACTCTTTAGTCTTAGTTTAATAACGAGTTACCTAATTCAATGTCCAATTAATTCCTCCTTGAAATTCATCACCAATCATTATGGTCTTGTTAATGAAATCATCTATTGGATATCTTTCGATCTGTATTTTTGCACCATTGGTCAAAAGTATAAAAAAATTAAAAAGAGATTCCAAAGTAAACCACAGGAGCTGAAAACTGAAGCCCCGAAGACTTTTTCACACGCTCTCAGCACATCTACTAGTACACATCTCATAAGTTTTTATCTAAATCAAAGAGTTTAACCAGTTGTGGGGGCTCACTTGTAAGCCATACACGATTTCGCAGTGTAACCTTACAGTACATGAAAGAATACATCCTTAGACGGAGTACAAACAAAATCTCGATGTCGTATATATGTATAAATCAGTATACTATGATTTTTACGTGGGTGGTGCGGCTTATTTAGCAGTATACTTGTTCAGTATAATTTATGTGATGGTAAATATAAAACAATGAATAGGTTTTTTACATTTATATTATCTTCGAATACTCGAGTATACGCAAAATTGATACGCATTAACGTATTTTCATTATCTCATCCTCATTCCATCCTCCCAATCCAGTTCATACACGCAAATCGAATATATAATTACTTACTCACTTGAAAAAAAAAAAAAAAATACTGTAATAATTTCATATAAGTACAAACAGAACGCAAAATTAAAATTTCTAAAATCGAATTAGCCTCATGTACAAAGCACTGTAAAAGTATGTATGTACATATACAACAAGGTGTACGCAACAATCTCATTAATTTTCGCCCAGTATAAAATATTTCACTATAGAAATACGACATGAGAAAATATACGCTCATTATTTTACTTTTTCTGGTCGCATACAAATATCAAAACCTGCTCCGCTGCAATTGGAATAACATTATAAGTTGAAATTTTTCATGACAAGTTGCAGTTGTTTTGAATTAGCCAGGTATCAGTTCATTTTATAAACATATAATTTTTCGTTAGTGTAACCTTTTCATTTGAGTTTGGTATTCTTTTTTCGCATAACTAAAACATACATACAAATATATGTACGCTTTGCGGTCTATAATAATTATGTGCTGCAAGTTGTACTTCTAAACAGTTACACAATATGTTATTTATCTTTCAACCGATGAAAACATATAGCAATAGTTATGTTTCATTTTGTCGTCAATACTGTAATATGTATATTGAAAGATAAGCGTAATAAATTACGGCCACGATGTATTAATGTCCTGTTCTGACTTTCATAATGTATCATATAGCCGCAGTTCCTCACTCTGCTATTGCTAAGATAATAATAATATGGTGTTGGTTGTTTATCTTTAGGTAATTTTTTCCCTATTTTTTTTTTCTTCACCGTTAATATTCGATAAAAACGTGGAACTGACCCATATGTCATGTCAATGCGTAATTTATCGTACATATGTGTGTTACCAAACAGCAGCCTAAAATATTATCGAAGTAAGGTGATTAGGTGTGTATCATAAATGATAGTGTCTCACGTACAGTTAGAGAACCAAAGCAGCCGAACAATACAAGAAGTATCTATATCTGTTTATGTTACACTCCAAGTCCAAAATTGTACATTTCGCAGATAGTACAGATCATTTGCGGACCATTTTTGTAATTCGTACTTTGTACATCGTATAATGTAGGTACAATTTGCAAAATGTACGTTTCATTTTAGTTCAATCGTAGTACAACTTTATTGAACCAAGTTAGGAATAAATGTCACTTAAACTGTCACAGAAGCTAACTCAAAATCATCTGTGACTGCAGAGTAAAGCTTTCTAAGATGCTCATGGGCAGGGTTGGGATTTTACACGTAGAATATCATATTCTACATTTTGTATAAAAATGTAGAATACGTAAAATTTTAAATGTAGAATATGTAAAAATGTAGAATAAATTTGTACAGCCATTCTGATTGGCTACT
>FIZR01006998.1:0-11571 GCA_900060175.1 Ferrisia virgata
AATTTGTCTACTTCTTCGTTTCCTTCAATACCTTCATGACTAGGAATGTACATGAATTTTATTGTTTTTTGTGAAAGTTGACCCTCCTCCCCCGCAAGCACATCCAGGGCGCCTACTGAATGTACACACCAAATCTCTGTGTAGGTACAATAATAAATCACTGTTTTTTAGAAAACATCTTTCAATCCAAGCGTTTTGAAATTTTATGTATTTGTTACTTAAATTTGTAAAAAAACCATAGTGGAAGAGCGTCAAACTTTGGCAGGTCTTATTTGAACCCTGGCGGCATCAATTTAGCCCCTCTCTGGATGGAATTTTGACCAATTTAGAAATAACCTGACCAAAAAAACACGTAGTTGAAATCCTCAAAAAGCACATGTGTAGCCTGTACTAAGTATACATACAAAATTTTAAATTTTCAACTCAATTTGGACGGGGGAGGTGGTGTAGATGGGAAAGGAACATCCCATTTTCTCAGATCAGAAAGAGGAAAACCTTTTACATCTCCCCTCCTAATTCACCCGAGGACTGATTTTTGGATATGTCACACAATTTTTGATTGTCTACCGATTGGTTTAAAAACGAACAATTTCTGCAATTTTAGCCCCTCAATACCCCCTCCCCCATATTTAGACATGACTGAATTTTGACCAAAGGTCATTCCTATTCCAAAATATAAAATCCATCGCCAATGTAAGCCTATTTCTCAAATTTTATCAATTATGGCCAATATCGAGCTGAGCAAATGATTTTCAATTTTTAGGGAAAAGAATAATCAGACTGTGTTTTTTGTAAAAAAGCATTGATCATCAATAATGCGGGTGAGGGACTGGGGGGGGCAGAGGTTCAATGGGATTAAAAAGCCGACATCACCAAAAGGCACATTTACGACCTATACTAAATCTATGTACAAAATTTCAACTTATCAACTCAATGGCTGGGAGGAGAGGAAGGTGGTATGCGAGGAACAAACTCAAAAGATGAGAAAAACTAACAAAACAACAACTTTTTCGGACTTACGAGGGTTTACAATATGGCTGAAGAGTCGAGACCTACAAAAGGCACACCTGGGATCACTACTAAGTGTACCTACCAAATTTCAACTTCCTAGCTTCATTTGGAGGGGTTTTATACGAGTAACAATATCAAAACATAAAAAAAACAAAGCAGCATATTTTTGTGGTTGTAAGAGGAAGAAATGGGTTTAAAAGATCGAAACCTCCAATAGGCGCTTCCATGGCCCCTACTAAATCTGTACACCAAATTTTAACTTCTTAAATCAATTTGAAGGGGAAATAGGGGAGCAACAGCCCTTATTCAAGGTGAAAAGGTGGGAAGAGCCCTCATATTTTCCTCTTACGTAGGAAGCTGATTTTTATATATGTTATACAACTTCGGATTATCTATCGATCGGTTGAAATGGAAACATTTTTGGAAGATTTTAGCCACTAAGCACTCCCTCTTCCAAATTCGTTCAACTGATTTTTGACCCTTGGTCAACCCCACTTTCGAATATCAAATTTGTCGCCAATATAAGCCTAGTTTCTAAAGGATCTAGCACACTGCATTTGGTGAATCGACCCTGAGTACGGATTTTGAATTTTTTTTGGCGGAAGTTGGTCCTTATGGTCTAAGACCCCTGTGAAAAAATTTTCAACTCGCCAAAGTAACGCCCAAGCAGCTAATCAGTCTCGTATGGTTACCAAAGTGCGATGACCTAGGGAGACGGTACACGGCTTAACTAAAATTGTACAAATGGTTCGTCTATGAATCCATCGGTAGACGATCAAAAATTGTGTAACATATCCAAAAAATCAGCCTCCAGGATGAATTAAGAGGGGAGATATGAGGGTTTTTCCTGTTTTTGATCTGAAAAAATGGGCTGTTCCTTTCTCATCTCTCCCCTCCCCCCCTTCCGTCCAAATTGAGCTAGAAATTTGAAATTTTGTATGTATACCTAGTACGGGCTATACATGTGCCTTTTGAGGGTTCCGACTTTTCAGACCCATTGCTATCCCTTGCAGCGTAGAAATGTGGTTTTTTGGTCGAGTTATTTCTTATGTTATGAGTTTATTCCTCATATAACTACCCCTCCAAATTGAGCTAGGAAGCTGAAATTTGATACGTAGATTTAGGGAAACCAAGCATAAAAAGCAACACTTTGCGATGCACTTTCGTTGCTTATGTACTTCGTTCAGAAAAAAATTCGCTGGTTGAGAAATAACTGGTGGTATCGTGCAATATGCGAGTTTTTTAGTAATGTTTTATTTTTCGTACGTTTTATGTGATAAAGGGGCAGTTGATTGGCATTTATGTAAGAAGGGTGTGATTAAAATTTATTAATTGGCTCAGAAAACTTTGATAAAAAAAATAGATTTCGAGTGAACTGTGTAATTTTAATGTAGATTAGGTTTAGTATTAGAGTGGCGGGTATGTAGGTAATAGATGAGTAGGTAATCAGAAAGGCAATATGTAATAATTAACATTACAAACATTTGAAGGTAAAGTTTTTCAACAGATCCCACGTTAGACCTAATTTGCAGCCTTTAAGTGCTACCAGCTTTATTTTTATCTTTAAGAAGAGAGGTGCTATTTCGTATAGTAACAGTTTATTATGAGTTGATTGACGTTGAAAAATTATACAACAAATGACCTTGAATTTTATATGCATGTTGGTGACTTCCTACATTAATTTCAATTAAATACTATTATTTGCAGTTTGTCAAAATCAACAAGTTTCATAATTTTTTAGCATTAAATGAGTTTTTTTTTCTTTCGAGGAAATTTTATGCCATTTTATACATCTTTAGTTCTTGTTATCCTAGTTTTGATGAAGTTATCAGTTGTATAAGTGCCCTCAAAAATCATCACCCTATTAGAAAACACTGAATTGTATAAAAGCTTGCCTATGTTGGAATTTTAGGGAAGTATAAGTAAACAGCGTATGTACTAGGGTAGGTCAAATCTAGTTTCGGGGTCACAATTGTTGCGAAATGATCTGAAAATATTGTAGTAAAGATTAGAGTTTTCTAACTTGATTTTTTCAACCTGAAAAACTGACTCAAAGAAAACCCACATTTCCGGAGCTGTGAGCGGTTGCATGGGAGCTGAAAAGTCGGTACCCCACCCCCAAAAAAAACACATCTTGGGCCCCCGCTGAATGTACATACCAAATTTCAACCTCCTAGCTCATGTTGGTGAGGAGATAAGGGTAGAACAGCCTCCTTTTAAGGTCAAAAAGGGAAAAAATCATTTTATCTCCTCTCCTTATTGACCTGAGAAGTTGGTTTTTGGATAAGTAATACAACTTTGGATTCTCCATCGATTGACTCTAAAAGGAAAAATTTTTGTGTTTTTGGCCTCTCAGCACTCTCTCCCCCCAAATGGGGGCAAAACTGAATTTTTACCTAAGATCATCCGAACTCATATATATCTTATCCGTCACCAAACTGAGCCGATTGACCAAATTGGAGCGATTTTGGTCAGTATCAAGCAGAGTAAACAATTTTAATGTTCGGTGAAAAAAATATTTAAAAAAAATGTCGGATATGGCCAAAAATTGTCGTAACGGCCTTCTAGGGCCTCAAAATGGATTTTGTAGGTATTCCCTCCTCCCAACCACCGTTGGTTGATAGACTGTAATAGCCTGGCTTTCATTGACAATATGGCATAGAAAATCAGGCTAATAAATCGTCGAAGAATTGGTATTTCCTGATCATTAAAAATGTCGAAGATTTAAAATCTTAATTAAACCCTTTTGGTTAAATTTTTGAAAAGGAAACATGGTTGTTGTATAAGAGCAGGAAAATAATTTTTGACGCCCGCCCCCTCTCCTACCGACGCATTTCTAGTTGCTGAATGTGGCTTGAAAATTCGAAAATTTATAATTTTCGGAATGTCAAAAATCATATTTTTATATTTTACTCGCACTTCGTACGTCCTGCATGAAATTTATAATCGAAAATAAGTCTTGAAATTTTTCCTACATTTAATAACTCGCAATGAAATCGAGATTTTAGTAGGTACTTGCAAGTTTTTTATAGTGAAATTCTTTTGAATTTTCTTGACCAAAAAAAAAAATTGATATTTTTCTGAGAAATCAACTCTCTTCAGTGTTCGAATAATTCAAAGAATGTTGAAATATTTTTTCATTATGAAACACCCGGGTCTTTGTTGTTCCAGATTCTAGTTTAAATCATCCTTTTTTTTTTTTTTCACAAAAATTTTATATTATAAAATTAAATACGAAGTTCAGTATATCTACCTATACTCTTAATTTTTGTTTGGTATTATTAAAAAAATACAATACAACAATTGATATAATTGAATTTGATGTTTATTTATTTCTTTTATTTTTTTGTTTTCAGTTCGCACGCGAAAAAGGAACAAAATGATCACGAGTCCAACTTCAAAAGCAAATCTTTCACGTCTTACTTTGGACACAAATCGAGGTACCTATTTTTGATCTTTACAATTACATTTTTCGTTTTTTTTTCTTTTTTGCTTTTTTGTTGTTTTTTTTTTTTCGTTTCAGTAGATAATACCTAGGTACATAAAAGATGAATTTAAAAGAGTATTTGAGCAAAGATTGCAATGCATATAACGATACAAAAATCTCTTTACTCGGCTCTGTGTTGTAATATCGAATTAATTTAGAACCATACCGAAAACCAATGTTGGAATATTCCTGTAAACGCGCGTTAGTTTTCGCAACCTGGAGCAGCGAGTATTTCGCATAACTCGGTAATCCACGCTGCGAAAAAGGAATACTCCTTATGAGTAGTACATTAGTAATTCGGTACGATTGTAAAAAAAAAAAAAAACCATCATTAGAAAAAAAATCATTGCTCGGATGCGAATTCTTGGGTAATAATTTTAATGAATTTTCGCGTGACCATTCATCATGGCTTTTCGACGTTGTAGTTTTTTCTCGTAAGCTTTCTTCCTTAAAGTTGAACATATGCTGAAGCTTTTCTTTATAACAATGCAGAAAAATATGTAAAGAGCTAGTACGTCCAAAAGTAGATATTGGTACCAAGGCATATAGACTGTAACCGGTTTCAAATGCGCAGCTCCTTTATGCCTGATTACATATTCGGTCCAGTATACTGCTGTATCCATGGCTGACATTGCTCGATCTCGGTATATGGTTGATAGTTTCTTTGCGTTGGTTTTGTATCTGTGAAAAAACACACAAGGTGGTAAAAGTTAGAAGGGAAAGTGTTACGTTGAAGTGTGTTTTTTGGTATGTATATTGTGTGATAGGTACTTTTCGTCGTTGAGGACTTGATTTATTTTATACAAAACTACTTCGGGCGTAATATCAGGGTATTCTAACATTTCTCCGGCGCCTGAAGATTGAACCGAATGTATATTGAGAGTTTGATCGACCCAAAATGGAATACCTAGGATTGGTATTCCTTCGTAGACAGCTTCGTTCAAGCCTAAGGCTCCGCCATGAGCGATGAAAAGTTTCACCTTTGGATGAGCTGTAATTAGATATAGAATGTATTATTGGCAACGTTGCGTTACGATTAAATTTCGTTACAAGGAATGTTTAGCAGTGTTGCACCAGCCTTGAATTGAAACTGGAAAAGCTAAGGAAACAGGATGTGTTTGTGGAAAAGTAATCTTGACTATTGGAAATGAGGTGGATGCAGGTTGTGCACTGTGTGTATAGAAAACGTAATATTGGCAACGTTGTATCATCGTTTATTGAAAAAACTGAATTCTGGCCCCAACTTCCAAGTGCTGTCATGCGAGTGGAGTAGTGCTTTTTCCAAATGAAGAGAGAAGGATACTTAAGTGGCTGCAATTCTAATGTTAATGAAAAAGTGAATATTTTGCCTCAGCCTGGTATTTTGCTGTGAAATAAATTCCTTTTTTTGTAAAATCCCTCCCCCTCCTCCTCTCCATCGTTCTTGGCAGTGTAACATTATATAAAGCTATGATAATAATATCATAGCTTATAGGAGAAATGCCTCCCCTCCCTTCCCCCTTTCCATGCTCAGAAAAAAGTCGAATTTACCATAATTTATTCTGGGCTCAGTTCCTCCTTCCTTCCAAAATTTCAGATAATTTTTTTGGTCCAACTCAGACTTGAAGTTTGAAAATATATTGGCAACGTTGCATTATTACTCCAGAAAACTAATATTGTCAGCTTTGTATTGTAGAAATAAAGTTATTCGCTGTGAGTTAGATATATAAGAATAGAGATTTTCTAATGAGATGTGAGAAAAAAAGTTGAAACTTTTGACCGGCCCTTATCATCACCCCAGACCCAACACAAGAAACAATATGCTAGATAAATTTGGTTCGTCTGTGGAGGGGGAAGAAAGCTTCGGATCGCATAGTGTTGTGGATTTAAAAAAAAACGACTTTCATTGAGGAAACCATCGGAAATTAATTTTTTAAATTGAGTCCAGCGATTTAATCGAAACCAATGTGTGTTTTTAAAGCATTACAATTACTTCATAAAAAAATTAACAGTCCCTCCCGCCCCCTCCTACTTTTCGGAATTCAACGCTCGTTAGCCGGATTTTTTACGTCATATTGTCCATGAAAACCAGGCTATTACGGTTTAAAATCCGTTTTGGGGTTCTAGGAAACCATTACGACCAATTTTGACAATGTCAGATATTTATTTTTATTTTTTATTTTTTTATTATTTTTTTCCCGAAACTAAAAATTATTTTCTCAGCGCTATACCTACCAAAATTGATCAAATTTGGAGAATAGGCATCGATCGGCGGCAGATTTAATATTCTGCAGTGATGAAGACCTCGGGTCAAATTTTATCAGTATGGTTATTGTATAAATCGAGCGCCACGAACATGGCTATGAAGTCGAATTAGGGTTTCATTTTGAAAATCGCTTCTTTTCAAAAAAATTATTCCCCTACAAATGAACTGAATATTTAGAGGGGGGAAACCCTCGTATCTCCCCTCCTAACTGAACTGGGAGGTTGATTTTGGGATATGATGTACAATTTTGGATTCTCTTCCGATTGACTCGGATGGGAATGAAGTGCTAGTCATTTAAAAAATTTCTAAACAGGGGGTCATGATAGCTTTTTCAAAAGTTATGAAGGAAAAACTGAAAAAATTGAAAAATTTTTAGCACATTTTTTGGTATTTATATTATTATATTTTACAAACCACTTCATCCCCATTCTTGAATTTTTTACCACATTCGCTTACTTGTATTCTTTGCCTTTTGGTGTAATCGGCTTGTATTCTATATAATAACTTTCGAAAGTGGAAATTAAAAAACAAAATTTTTCCAAAATTGAAATTCATTATTTTTTTTTTTTCCATTACAAAACAACTTTCAAGGCTTCTGCTGTGACCACTGAGTGAAGAGTGCACTCCTACTGGTTTAAAAATTTCTCAAACGTGGGGTCGTAATAGTTTTTTCAAAAGCTATGAAGGAAAAACTGAAAAAATTGAAAAATTTTTACCACATTTTTTGGTATTAATATCGTTCTATTTTACGAGCCACTTCACTCCCACCCTCAATTTTTATATGACATATATTAGTAAGTGTGTACTGCATTTTAACGTAAACCGCGGATTTTTATCGTCATTCGTTTTTTTCCAAGAATTTTCAAAGTAAAGGACACGTTTAGGTTGAAATGAGATTTTAAAAATTGCATATCTGAGCCCCTTCAACTTTTTTGGATAGGCAAACTATTCTTCAGGTACGTATTATGAGTTGACCTATCTCTGGTATGAGGGTGGCTAGGTTAATGCGGAACACCCGGTATACCTTCAGTTTGGCTGATTTTGAAGGTATGCTATGGCTTTAGATGAAATGTACAAGTGCTCTCCCTCTCCTGTAATAAATTTCATCTCCCTAGCTACTGATTCGAGTTACCCTTTTTAAGATGATGAAAAATTCAAATATTCTTTCAAATGATGGAGTTATGATTTGTATTGATTTATTTAATCATCTTAAAAATCATATAAGCTATAAAAACGACAAGATGAAGATCTAGCGGTAACAAGAATCGATTACACAAACAGAACTACTTATGCGAATGAACGTAATTGGAATACCTAGCTAGGCACTATTTGTTAACATAGCTCGCATCGTACAAAACTGGTACTTATTAAAGGCATTAATCGAGCCGAAAAATTCCATCATTCGAATTTCCTGCTTAAATAATATTTCCTGTTCGAGTAGGTATAACCGCACGCTAATAATCTCATCAGCGATGTACTTGAAGCTTTCATATTACAATTATTCGCTTCTTTAATATCATTTATTTCGTCCTTAGATCTGACAAGAGTGCTCTCATCTGTAGGTAGTTTTGCTACATAGGTATACATAGGTACTACTGCATTCGTATAGAGTACAATAATCTATACGGTTGAACTTGATTTGAATAACGTTCAAGTGTATGTAAAATATGTATGTACCTCTCTCTAGTCTCTCTATCTCTGCCTATTGAGTTACGCGAGCTAATTTTCAGTTCCGCTCTATCGCGGATGGCTGCATTCGAGGTGAAGTGTGGTTCGCGCTGAAGCTAGAGGAGTTAGCGATCGACGATTTTTATCATTCAAAGGTGGTTTTTCTGTATTTATCGTTATTATTATTATATCTATATCTATGTACGAGTATATAGAAGAATTATAGGTATAGGAAACACGTGACCTTAACGTGTGTATTCGTTGAACGCTTCAAAGATTACTGTTATCTATCACTTTCATGTCGTGACGTAAGTTCCTGCCTGTTAACAGCCGTCTGCGCTTCGTTTTACTGTTTTGATAATTAACATTGAATTTTGCACGTTCGTCAAAATCGTATGTACCTCTTCTATCTATAACTAGGTGGGTAGTTGGGTGCCTTGAAACTTGAACTATTTAATTTGTTTGACTAATATATGTATGTGTGTGTAAGTATCTATCGTATGTGTATCCCTGTCCCTTATACGACTGTACATCGGCGTGGTCATTCTTAACCGGATTTCTCGTTCAGAAAAGAAGATTTATTGTAGATTATTGCAGAAACGTGATGAAAAAATTTACCAAGATGAGTAAAAAATTCATTTTTAAAAGCTCAAAAGTAGTAAAAAAAAATCCACAAAAATCATAAAAATATGAAAAAAAAAAATCAAAAATTATGATTTAAACTAATTTACCAGTAGTTGATTGGTAAGAGGAAATTTTTTCACATTTTTGTCAACGACGTCGCATGTAATGATCGAAAAATTCTGAAAAAATGATATCACCTGCGTTGGTAAACCCTCCCCCTCTCCCACCTAAATCACATGTTTCTGGAGAAAATTTCACTTCTACCTCAAGGCTACTTGTCAGTAGTTGATAACTTTTTTTCATTGATCTAAATACCAATATTGATTATGTTAAAAATATTTTCTCTCCCAAATGTCATTTTAAGGGGGCAAGACACTATCAACCACAGCAACTGTAAAAAAAAATTAATTTGCTAATAATTGAGAATTTGTAACACCTACAAGAGTTGATATAAGTTGATATAGTTTTCAGGCGTGAATTGGATGATAAATTTTCAAGTATGAAAGGGTGCCTCAAATTAATATTTTTTTCGAAAATTTTATTGATTTTTAACAATTTTTTGCTGTCCAGTAGTTGATAACCCTTACTCCTCTTTTCCAGTCGAGCCCAGGCATGTGAAAATTTTTTTATCGATTTTCCCATAATTTTAGCATAGAAATCATTTCAGTACCTATTTTGCGAAAATTTCGAAAAAAAATTAATTATGTTCAGCTTTTTACCAAAACACGAAAATTTTGGACTTTCGTTCAGCAAAGTGAATGTAGAAAAATTATCAATTCGCTGCTGTGCTCAACAATGTCAGTGCTCTACTCTAAATTGAATGGCTCATCTGGAATACCATTGATGTTTTTGATTGATCTCGTCATTGTCTCACAAATCAGCTCCAAAGACAAAATTATCAACTACTGGCGAACTACTTTAATGGGACATTAACATTTCAAATTGCCGATAAAGAAAATTCTATATGAACGGAATACAGTTGGGTAAAAAAATTACAGTAATATTAAAAATTATAAGTGCTCCAATATGTGGATTGAATATAATAAAATTCTAATTTTTTAATATTTTCTGATGGAGTGATGAGAGGATTTCTAAATTTTTCCATGTTTGAGAAAAGGGAAACTGCAAATCTTCAACATTTGTTGAATTTTTGTAATCTCAAAGACGTAAGGGGTATTTCGAATAAGAATAGGAGAAATGCACTAGATCTCAGATTTTCAAAAATTTTACATAACATCATTGAGTTTCCTAAAAAAATTTTAGGGGCAAAAAATCCCCCCTCTCTTTGCCTACAATAACGAAAAAACTCTTGCGTGTTTGAGGAAAAATTGTTTGGAGTTATGATGGGTCTATCATTCTCCAAACTTTTTCACCAGGGAGGAGGGAGGGGGCCGAAGAGTCAAAATCACAAAAATTGCGCCTTTTGTAGCTAACTGATAGAGAATTAAAAGTTGTACAACATAACCAAAAATCAACCTTCCAAGTCAAATAGGAAGGGAGATATGAGGGTTTTCTTTTATTTGACCTTGAAAAAGGGATCTTCATTTCCTATCTCCCGTTCAAATTGAACCAGGAAGTTGAAATTTGGTATGTACATTTAGTTGGAGCCCTAAATGTGCCTTTGGGAGTTCTAACTTTTTAGCTCCATTGCACCCCCTCACACCACCAAAAAAATGGGTTTTTGATCGTTTTTTCTCATTTTTGGAGTTTTTTGAGTTTGTTCCTCGCATAACTCCCCAGCAAATTGAACTAGGAACTTAAAATGAGGTATGTGCATTTAGTAGAGGATCTAGATGTGCATTTTGTAGGTCTCGACT
The DNA here is from genome assembly GCA_900060175.1 of Ferrisia virgata. Taxonomy (NCBI): domain Eukaryota; kingdom Metazoa; phylum Arthropoda; class Insecta; order Hemiptera; family Pseudococcidae; genus Ferrisia; species Ferrisia virgata. The sequence continues at coordinate 10,853 of FIZR01006998.1, forward strand.
TTTCAACCCCATTTCACCCCTTCACAGCTCCAAATATATGCAGTTTGTTCCTCGCATAGCTCCCCTCCAAATTGAGCTAGGAAATTGAAATGAGGTATGTACATTTCATGGAGGCCCTAGATGTGCCTTTTGGAGGTTTCGTCTTTTCGGCTCCCCTTACTCTCTCCTCGCCTCAAAAAGGTGGGTTTTTTTTTATTTTTTGAGTTCGTTCCTCGCATAATTTTGTATTTTTTCTTTATTTTTTGAATTTACTCCTCGCATAATTTCCCACCAAATTGAGCTAGGAAGTTGAAATTAGACATGTGCATTCTGCTGGGCCCGTAGATGTGTCTTTTGGTGGTCTCAACTTTTCCGCTCCATTACATTCCTCTACAGCCCCAAATATGTGGGTTTTTGGTTGTTTTATCGTATTTTAATTTATTCCTCGCATAACTTCCCTCCAAATTGAGCTAGGAAGTTGAAATTAGGTATATACATAATTCCACTGAACCCTTTCTACTAGCAATGTTTTTTTTTCAATTCTCATAATTGTAATACAGTGGAATCCGCTTATTAAGATCACCTTTAATGAGATCATTCGACTAATCAGATCAAAATGCTTCGGTCCCGATTTTTTTGTCCTGTTTACACATAAATTACGCCGCTTATACAGATCAACCTGCCGGATATTCAGATCACAATTCGAGCAGGTCTTCCATTGAAAAATGTAATTTAGCATG